>PVKU01017100.1:0-12459 GCA_004027475.1 Anoura caudifer | reverse complement strand
TATGGTGACAAAAGCAGAGTAGACTTTGGGTGGTGGGCACACAATGGAATACACAGATGATGTGTTATAGGATTGTACACTTGAAACGTATACAATTTATTAACCAATGTTACCAAAAATACCAATGTTACACTGATTACCCAAAATCAATGTAAAAACATAAAAAATAAATGCCTACTAAATTTGGTTCATTTTTATACTCTCTAGGTCTATCCCTTTTCTGATTTTCTATTTCTATATGAGTACCATGCAATCTTAATTCCTCCTGTGGTTTATTTGTTTGATTCTCAGGTGTGAAGAATTAAATTAAACTACTTTCCTAAGTGTATGACATATTACCAAGATTACTGGTTTCAAAGCCCCTCTCTTGTTTATTTATCTATACATTATTTTATTTATTACTTGCTTAATATACACCCATACATGATTCCCATTGACCTCCTAACCATTCTGATGTATGCAGTGTGATTATTCTGTGCTTACAAAATGATTACTTTGTTTGTGCATGTACTTTTAATTTATACGAGTGATATTGTACTATATGTCTCTTTGTTTCTTACTTCCTCACTCAGTTCTAAGTCTTTAAGATCCTTCACGTTGCCACATGTACATCTAATCTCCTCTGACTGCTGTGGAGTAACCTATCCTTGGTGTTCACCTACTGTATTTTCATTTATTTCCTCTCTCAGAGGGAGATATCCAAATTATACAACATGTTATCAACACAAATAAAAGAACCACAAATATGTCAAAAAAATGAGTCTGTGTGCGAATGTTTTTGGCTCAATATTTGTTACATGATAGAATATGCATAAGCATAGGATGACCAGGTAATACTGGATTCCTTCCCAGAATGGTTAGACTTCATCACACAGGTAAATGTGCTCTTCTATTTTGTAGTGTTTTGCCATCACTTTATTGTATCTGAATTTCTGATTTCTGCATGTCTAGTACAGGCAAATAAATATCTTTTTGATAGTTTACTTTGTAGATTTTTGTTTATTAATGAATTTGAGCATTGCTTTAAGTTGATGTAGACCTTTAGTGTTACTCTTTATTTTTTTGTAAATTCCCTTTATATATTGTCTGCTGAATTTTTTTTGTTGCTGTTGTTTTGGTTTTTTGAAGGGATGGGATTCTTCTTCTTGTTGTTGATTTTTTAGAATTCATTGTAAATACCTGATAGTAAGTTCTTATTTCTTGTTGGTTTCAGGTAAAACAAATATTTTATCTATTTTCTCATCTATCTTTTAACTTTGTTCTTAATGTTTTTTACTAAACACATATCTCAGATTTCAATGAAATCAAATTCAGCAAATTTTTCCTTATGAATTATGCTTTGGAATTTCTTTACCCTAGGTCAGTAAGATACACTGCTATGTTTTCTTCTATAATGTCATTGTTCTATTGTATCTTTTAGATACTTAATGCATTTATAGACTAGCTCCTTGTGTCAGATTAGGTGGGAACTCAGTTGTATTTTTCTCATTGTAGTGAACTAATTTTTACCAACACTATTTGCTAACCTATTTGTCCTCTGCCTAAGGATGTTTGGAATTACCTTTGTTTTACATTACATTTACATAGAGGTCTACCCATAAGCTCTAAATTCTGCTCCATTTGTTTATTAGTCATTTTTTTTTTTGCACCAGTACCACTGGCTTTTATTTTTGTGGCTTGGTAATATGTCTTAACAGGGCATAGGTAGGGCATTCCTAGATCACCTCTTTCAATACTGACAAAGTGTGGATTATTTCTCCACATAAATGTAAAGGTAAATCTCTTGTGTTACTCTGAACATCCAACTGGAATGGTTATTGTTATTACCCCAAATTTATAGATCTATTTGAGGAGAAATGACATCTTTATAATATTAAAATCAACTGATCCAAAAGATGAAATATCTTTCTATTTATTCAAATAATCTTCTACTTTACTAGAGCTAATTTGTTACCCCCACGATTCATTTCTACATACTTTATAATTTTTGATGCTATTGTGAAATTTTACCCTGTTTTGAAAATTACATTTTTAATTGGTTATTGCTACTAGAGAGGTAGAAAAATTGTTTTAATTTTTTTAAGGTTGAGCTCTGATTTAGAAAAGTTGCACATCTTTCTTTACAACTTCTAACAATTTGTTTGTTGACTTTTTTGTTTATTTTCTAGATTGGTAATCATATATGATAAGCAGGTAGCACAGTTTTATATCTTATCTTCCATTTCTTATATCTTACATTACTGAAATTTTTTCTTTCTTCATGGTATCCTTTATTACTCTCAGTACTATGCTAAACAGGAATGGTGAGAACAGTATCCTTCCTTGTCTTGTTTCTTATCTTAGAGACTGCACCAAAAATTTCTCTATTAAGTATGAGATGTATTGTTAGGTTTTGATGCATAACCAACTAGGTTTAAAAAAAGTTTATTCCTGATTTACAAAGATTAAATAATAATAAATATATTTAAATATATGTTTTTCCTACATCAGTGCAATTAATATCTGATTTTATTTTTCAGTGTAATAACTAATAAATTTTTGTTGGGTTTCTGATGTTGAAACACATTTGCATCCCAGAGATAACTCATATTTAATTATGCCATATTATTTTTAAATACACTTGGATTCAATTGGCTCTCCTTTTACATCTACATTCTCCCACAAATGTAGATGTGAGTGCTAACAACATGTTATTTTTCTGTCCTCCTGGTAACCATTAAGAAAGTTTTTGATAGGAAATGCAACTCAGGATTCATCCTAATGATTCGGAATTCTCCTGAGCACTTGAGCAGCTCCAGAGACTGCTCGTGCATCCCTTTGTTTATTTAATTACATGGAAATATTGTTGCAGAGTGGGTCCTAAAATCAAAGAGAAGACCTCTGAACATGGGAGATGCAGGGATTCCCCTTCCTGCCTTGTCCTTGATTTTACTGAGCCCTTTGACTTCATGTCAAGATGCTCCCAGTCCCCACACTGCCCATTGTGTAGCAATACACCGGCAGCAGTTCCCCCAACAGTGAGCTGTCCTTATTGGTTTTGGGATGCTAAGTTGATCTTTTTTTGTCCACCAAAGGAGAAAATGTTGGTAAGGTTATTAGAGGGAGGGAAAGAGGAGGCAGACATTGAACAAAGGGGGTAACCTGGCGTATACCAAGAGTGAATTGGTTTCAATCCCTTCATACATTTGAGTTTTTAAATTCAACTAATTTTTGTCCAAACAATATAGTTCTTAGTGTTAAATCTTCTGTAATATACCTAGCCAAGGTTTTCTCCACAGTGGATCAGCCTCATCAAACCACAATTTCCATGTTTAATTCCCAGTGAAGAAGAATCCTGGTCCTCACCTGAAAGAGACAAAAGCAGAACTTCCATGGAGTCATTATTGATCCTCTGGGAGTAAATTCTTATGCCTCTGCATGAGGCTGGGAAGAAGTACATGGATAGTGATGGTAGGGAATAGGTGATTTTGAGGTCAAATTATCTTGATCAGAAATTTAATAGTTTTCTCTTGGTTTCTATGGATTCCACAGCATCCTCTCCCTAAAAGAAATGAAATGTGAATTAGACAATGCATGGTTTCTGACCCTATCATCTTACCTTACATCTATAATATATGTCATCTTTAGAGAAATAAACTTACAAGTTGATCTTAAATCTGGAGAAAAGGCAGAATAACATGGAAGACTGACAGAAGACAGGATTTTCTTACAGAAGCTTCCTGACCCTGAGGTGGGCCTGGGGGAGCAATTTCTCCTCCACATTTGTGAGGGAGAATAACATGCTTTAAAAAAGTAAATGGGAGAGGTCAGGGATGGAGCCTTCTAATATTGTACTCCCAGGGTCAGTGAGCATCCCTACCATCTGACAAGTCACCAGTCACACTCATTTCTGACTCATTCAACTGTGTCCTGCTACTTTGGCTCAAGTGAAATCAGCTCAAAGACATGTATTAGACACGGATTCTGTGCCAGGATTTATCTTATTTGCCGTGAATAAGGAGAAGTCAGATGTGGTTGCTGTTCTTGAATGTCTTACAGTAACAGAGAAAGAAAATAATTTTAATATAATTTGTTAAGAGCAATGATGGAGGTAAGTACATCATGCAGTAAGTACATTGATGTATCTAGGCTGTACCAGGGGGTTGTAAATGTTTGTACTTGTGTGTGCCTTTGTCTTTGTGTGTTAGAAGTGGGGACTTGGGAATGGTCAAGAAGGCACAGAAATCAGCAATATCCTGTAGCTGCACTTTCATTAAGTTAACCACTGATGTAAACATCAATTAGACCTTTGTGACAAGTGTTTCATTTTTATCCTCTACCTTTTCATCAAAACCAGGAAACATTATTTGCTTACCATTTAATTTTCCCTGAGATCTAGACACAAGATTAATACCTCTGGGAAGGATGTGAACTGTGGCAGAAGAAGTAAGCCTAAAGGACCTGAGTTGAACCATAAGCTGGAGACTTTAACAACTAACCAGGTAGTACCTTCCACTAGGGGATGGTAATTCCAAAAGTACCTATC
The DNA here is from genome assembly GCA_004027475.1 of Anoura caudifer. Lineage (NCBI taxonomy): Eukaryota > Metazoa > Chordata > Mammalia > Chiroptera > Phyllostomidae > Anoura > Anoura caudifer. The sequence continues at coordinate 7,934 of PVKU01017100.1, read as the reverse complement.
TTGAAATATCCTGTGTTCTCAAAACATTTTTATATCAGCTATTTAACAATAGACTACATTTCCCATTGGAAGCAATTGTATATGAGTTTGATTTAAGTGATTGTTAGATCATATGGACTCACTTGGTCCAGTACATTCATTCATAAACCAGTATTTGCTGTGAATCTATGATGTTCCAGAAACACAATGGCACTGGGATAAACAGGATTATAGTTTGGTCCCTCCTATCTGAGAGTCTTTGGTCTCAGAAGCTAGGTCTTCTGTCTGTATCCCCATCACCAAGCAAGTGCTTGGCCAGTAACATTTACTCAACAAATAAGGTGATTGAGTATTCAAAGTGTGATGAATGTTCAACAGAAATGATGCTAACACTATGTAGTATGCATACCTTTAAATAGAATATTAGAAGGCTGAGCAAAAACCAGTAGAATATAAAATAGAGTGTGTCCTATTTATGTGGGGAAAAATGCCTAGAAAGGTGGCTTGTGTCAAATAAGAGAGTCATGATGGTAATTGAGCAGAGATGTGATTGTTCATAGTAAATTTTGTTTATTAATTTATTATTTCAATGGTGAATTGAAATCTTTCATCATTTTGGGTCATGAACCCATCCAAACATCTAAGACTCAAATTACATAGAGTGTAATTGTGTCTTTTTGAGAAAGCTGGCAATTCCTTCAGCCCTGGAGTGCTTCACTTGGAATTCAGGGGGCTCTTTGATTTAGATGTAAATGCTACTTCTTTATTTTACTTTAACTGAAATCCAAAATGCTTTTCTTGTTTGAATGTAGGTAAACAGCCCAAACCAACATTATCCATACCCAGGACTTTATCACCAATAAAAATCAGAGATATTTTTACATTGCATTGCAGTTGTAGAAGATATCTCAAAATATCATTTAAGCTCCTCATTTTGAAATTAAGGTCGTGATTAGACTTGCTACAGCATTTTAAAATTTAATGTTTTAAAGAAGCATCTGATTATTTGTCTCATATTTGTTTTCTAAAATCATTATAACTATATTTTGATGTAGTCATTTTTTGATAATCCTATACATTTCATTTTTGTGTGTGTATGTATACGTGTGTATGTATGTATTTGACATTTGTAAAACATTATTTTGAAGTACCTTTATCAGACTGATAAAGGGTTGATAGACCAAGCCTGGCATAGAGCTTTAAAATTTGGACTTTAAATTTTTTTTCTCTTTTTGGAGTGACTCTATGATGTTTTGTCATTGCTCCCAAACTCTTGCATGTCTCTCTAGGTAGGCTTTTAAAATAACTCTATTAAACTATGAGGCCAAATAATTTTTATTTAGTTTATTTAATTAATGATAATTTATTAAACAAAGCTCTATGGTATTTTTAATAGAGCACATAAAAATGAAAAAATATGCAAATTTGTCAAAGTAGTGTATAATTTCTGGGAGGAGTAAACACAGGACACAAGCAGGGAGACTTGATGGGTTGGAGGTAGCAGATCAGTGCCATTTAGTCTGAACACAGAACAGTAGCCATGCTGGTGGGTTAAAATAGAAATTATGTCATGATGGATGTCCATTGTTTTCAAAGTTCACTGACAGATAAGATTGATATACAGGAGCCCCAGTGAAGGGGAGAATAGGATTTCCAAAGAGATTATGGCATATTATTCAGAGATACCTCTTGGTTTCCCACCTCCCTCTAAACAGGTCATTTTCTCCAAGACAGAAGTCAGTTCCATTCGATTTCTCATACCTTTTGACCACCCTTTCAAGAAATAGACAGCGGAAATGGTTGGATGTCCAAAGAATGAAAAACACCTGCACCTACATGAGATGGGGGAGGTGTGGCAAGAGCAGCACAAGACTCAAGGTTTTGGTTAATAATAAGGTAAAATTAATAGCATGACCTTATATATGAATTCAATCTGTCTTTTTATTATTAGATATGCAATGTTACAAGTAAAGAAGATGACTTTTTGATCTACTCTACACTTGCCAGAGGACATTAAAAATGAATGTACCATTTTATAAAGATTTAAGTTTCACAAAATTGAAAATATTCCAACTAAAGCAGCATGATCATCTTCTAAAAACCTTTTAAAGAAGATTCTTGAAGTGGTTGGTAGTGAGCAGAGGCAATTCCTAAACCCTCCAACTCTCATTTACATAATTTCCTAGGTTATGCACACCTATGTTTAGCATGTAGTGACTTTGTACTGAAAAAGGAGACAAACCATGAGACTGACAAATCAGACACAGGTGACAGAATTCTTTCTTCTGGGACTCTCTGACAACCCACACACCCAGCAGCTACTATTCATCTTATTCTTGGGAATTTACCTTGTGACTGTGGTTGGAAATCTGCTTCTCATGTCCCTTGTACAGGTTGACTCCTTCCTTCACACACCTATGTATTTCTTTCTGTGCAATTTATCTCTGGCTGACCTCTGCTTCTCTACCAACATCGTTCCTCAGTCCCTTGTCCACCTGCTATCCAGGAAGAAAGTCATTTCATTCACACGTTGTGCAGCTCAGCTTCTACTCTTCCTCATTTTTGGGTGTACACAGTGTGCCCTTTTGGCAGTGATGTCTTATGATCGGTATGCAGCCATCTGTAACCCTTTGCATTACCCCAGCATCATGACTTGGAGCGTGTGTTTCCAGCTGGCTGCGGGATCATGGACCAGCGGCATTCTGGTGTCTGTGGTGGACACCACCTTCACACTAATGCTACCCTACAGAGGCAGCAATAGTATTGAGCATTTCTTTTGTGAGGCACCTGCACTACTGAGCCTGGCATCCACAGACACCTGGACTTCAGAGATGGCCATTTTCCTCATGGGGGTTGTGATTCTCCTCATTCCTGTTTCCCTAATCCTGGTATCCTATGGCCACATCATAGTGACTTTGGTCAGGATGAAGTCAGCTACAGGACGACTCAAGGCATTCTCTACCTGTGGCACCCACCTCATTGTAGTCATTATTTTTTATGGGTCAGCAATTGTCACCTACATGACACCAAAGTCCTCCAAAGAACAGAAAAAGTTGGTGTCTGTGTTCTACACGATGGTGACCCCCATGCTTAATCCCCTGATCTACAGCCTGAGGAACAAGGACGTGAAAGCAGCTCTTAGGAAAGTGGCTGCAAGGAATTTTCCATGCAGGCTTGGAAATTGCCCCTGACAGTGAGACCCAGCTGGCTCCCTACTCTTAAGATTTGCAGAGTAGTTTCCTCAGCAAGACTAGAATGTGGTATGAGTCTCATCCTTGAGGTTTTTCCATGGATCCAATCCTCCACCCTTTATCCAGAACTTCCTTGGTAAGAGAAGGACAAAAATTCATGGAGCAATAGGAAGGAGGGCCTTACTTCTGGTGGGTCTTTCAGCACCTAAGAGTTAGGAAATCCCCTGAGAAGCATTCATATTATATAAGCCCTGGATCCTGCGACATCTACCTTATTAAATTGTGCTATGTATTAATATCTATCTAATCCCGAACCTACTCCAATTCCTTTCCTTTATCTTTTAATATTTTTTTGCACCATCACATAATAAATTAACACACATTACTTACTTATTTACTATAAGCTAGGTGCCACATGTACATGTGCATGCACACATACCTCCATAAGGGGATGGGCAAAAGTAGGTTTACCATTGTGAGTACAAGAAACAGAGTTCAATCTTGAATTATTATTTATTTATTAATTATTGTATTATTTACCTGTATTATTTGTAAACCTATTTTGTCCACCCTTATGTATGTTTGAGGTGGGTAGTGAAGAGCCTGGCTACAAAGAAGTAGAATTTATGAGCTTTGCTGTACTTCTCACGTTCTTATTAAAGACATGAGTACTGTATCTATAAGGACACACCTGTATAAACATAAGAACAGGGGCGGGAAATCAGCAAGAAATAGTGATGACCCAGAGCAGCAAGAGTAAGAAGCTATTAGCAATCCTGGGCCCAAAGGACCAAGAGGAGGCAACCAGAACTTGGAGAGGGTAACTCTGTATAGAAGGCCACCAGGCAGAAGCTGTGGACTTGGTGTATGGAGGTGAGGAAGCCATGGGAATAAACATTTCAAAGTCATTCTTGACCTGCCTTCTGATTATCTGTTACTGTATTAAAAAAAATCCAGGCTAATCTCTCTATGTGAAGATCCTTAATTTAATCACATCAACAAAATCCTTTTTACCATGTAAGGTAACACATGTACAGGGGCCTAGGATGTGCCCATTTCTGTGGGCCCGTTATTCTGCCTACCATAGCGAGGTCAAGGAAAATGAATGTGAGGCAGTGATGAATGCTTGGCTAAAATGAGAGATGATAAATTTATAAATGGTGCCAACCTGCTCAGTTGTGGGATTGCCATCATGCAAATAAATCCCTGTAATCTGCCTTTTCATTTGCAAATTCTGTTGGTGATGTTCAGAATGTGCTGCCCTGGCAGAGCCCTGATGCCCCTGAGCTGAAGGACACCTTGTGTGGGAGACCAAGAAGGTCCTGGTACCTCCGTGGCATGCAGAGTTAGAGTTGTTTACAGGGTTTGTGGAGAGGACATACCTATGCAGTAAATGCTATTTCATTTTGTTAATCATCACTACATTCTTGTGAATAGTTTACACAAATCTGTGGTGTCGTGTTGCAAGCCTGTTGTTTGCCGACAGTCCAGAGTTGGGCAATGTTCACTGGACAAAATCATAAAGTGTGGCTGCTGCATTGGTTGAGTGATAATCAAGCTTAAAATGGACAGTTGACTTCACTCAATCACAATTAATTTTCCAAAAATATTTAGTAAATAAAGAAACTATGAATTATTCACAGCAGTTTCCTGTAAGGTGTCCACTTATACTTGACCGCAACTTCCTTTGACACTTTCTGTCAAGCAACTCTCATGTCCAAGGTGGATAATTGGAGATTGACACAACTGTCAGTAGTGTGGAATTGTCTTTCTGCAGACAAGGCACAGAACACATAGTAGCAGAGGAAGAATTCCTCAATTGCCAGTGGAGTTTTTAAGCATCTTTTTATTTTCCCTCTGTCACTATAATTTCCATGAGATGAGAAACTGGTCTGTTTTATTCACCAATGTGTCTTCTAGGCCTACATAGGGTCTAATACACACTGACTACTGAATAAAAATTTGTTGCAAGGAAAAAAATAAAACAAAATTCTATCATTTATTATCATTACTTTACCTTGTAAACAAAAAGATCTTTAAATGTTGTTTATAGAGTTTTTGGACAAATAGAATAGAGGAAAGCAAAAAATTATTAAATAATATAGATGAAGTTCCAGAAAAGGTTAAAACAAAAAATAGCAAATTGTAGTGAACCATCACAAGGGCATCTAACCTGTGTACACTAGTGGCATCTTCAGAGACATTGGTGGCACAGTCCCATAGGACACCGGGCCTACTGTGTGGAGTTTTTTCTTTCATCACTCATGTTGTTTTCAGAAATGGATCCCAGGGGAAAGTTCAAAATTCCAATGAATATACTGCGGCTCCTGGAACGACTGGAGTCCAAAAACCCAATTGAGGAATTTGTTTTTCTTTCCTTGGTCCTTGCATTCTACCCTTTCAGCTTCCATCTAAGTCAGTCATAGTTTCTGTGGTCCTAGGGTCCTGCGGATGACCCGTTTCAGTGCAGCCTTCACTTCACTGTTCCTTAAGCTGTAAATGATGGGGTTCAACATGGGAGTCACCACTGTGTAGGAGAGTGACAGCAGCTTCTTGTTCTCAGGAGAGGTGTTGGACCGGGGTCGGAAGTATGTGAGGATGGCAGTGCTGTAGAAAAGGGAGACAACCAGGAGGTGGGAGGAACAGGTGGAGAAGGCCTTGCGTTTCCCCTCAGCTGAGGGCATCCTGAAGATAGTGGAGAGGATGCGAACATAGGACCCCAGGATCAGCAAGAAAGGGAAGAGGATGAAGAGAACAGTGGCTGTCAGAGCCTCCAGTTCGAACAGTGAAGTATCAGCACAGACCAGGGCAATGACAGGAGGACTGTCACAGAAGAAGTGGTTCACCCTGTTGGGGCCACAAAAAGGGAAGCTGAAAATCCATGTGGTTTGCACAGTTGCCACTGGAAACCCTGAGAACCAGGATGCAGCTGCCAGCTGGGCACAGGCCCTGCGGCCCATGATGACTGGGTAACGCAAAGGGTCACAGATGGCCACATAGCGGTCATATGCCATTGTGGCCAGGAGGCAGCATTCAGCAGCCCCAAAGAAGAAGAAGAAATACATCTGAGTGGCACAGCCAAGGAAGGAGATAGTTGTGTCTTGGATGATCAGGGTCCCAAGCAACTTGGGCACAATGACCAAGTTGAAACCTATCTCCAGGAAGGACAAGTTCCTGAGGAAGAAGTACATAGGACTTTGTAGTGCAGAGTCAGCTGTAGTGACCAGGATGATAAGGACGTTGCCCATTAGAGTAACCATGTAAATGGTCAAAAAAAGGAGAGATAGTAGAGCTTGTAGCTCAGAAGACAGGGCTGAGAAACTCACAAGAACAAACTCGCTGACAGTTGTCCAGTTTCCCCACATCATTCTTCTGCCCAGGATTTCGCTGGGCAGTCATGCTCTGGGAAGAATTCTCGGCATGTTACATAGTCCTCTATTATACCCTTGGAAACGGGACCTCCTGCGGCCTCATTCTCTACCTCTCTTGTTATAGTTGTTGAAGATCAAACAGCTGTATTTTCAAAAATGTGAAAAACAAGTCAGACTGTGGCATTCACATTTTTGGGGGAAGAACACTAACCTGTTTTTCAGACTGAACTGAGGCACACCATAGACGTGCATATCTACACATCTCCTGACTCTTCTCCTTTCTTTAGCACCCGTCACTGTTGGAAAAGGAAGTCAGGCCAGGCCAAGCGTTTCTGACGACAAAGATCTTGAGGCACAGGGAGAGGTATAGGCATGATTCAGGATATGTTTTCTACAAAATAAAAGGGTGGGGAGGAGAAAAGCAAAGGAAGTGAGCCAACAGTTACCAACAATCCCCAAGGAGGAGTCCTGAATGTGTGCCAGTCTTCAGCAGCCCGCACTCAGGAAGATTTCAGCATATTGGAGGAATCTTCATTGTAATCTCAGACAATTGCAGTGTAAACAAGAAGACGCACAATATAGAAACTGTGGTTTATTTTGATCCTTGGGCTAAATATTCTCCATGTGGCTATACATGTATTTGTGATCAGACAACTCAAGGTAGTATCAGACCATAGAGGGAATCTAGGTGTGTTATGTATGAATCTTTTCATCATTTTCTGTAGGTTGACTTGTGTCTCTACTCTTCAGAAATATGAAGCTCAAGTGTTACATATTAGTAAAGTTCAAGTGTGACTGATAATATTAAATCCAGTGGAAAAGAAATAAGTTTTCATCATCATATCAATAACTAAGTTTCAGAATTGAGACTGAAATTCTTTCTGATGATTATGCAGTTAAATAAAGGAATAAATCTAAAGCACTTAGCATGGTAACTATATAATATATTGATAATAGATACCATTATAATTATTATGATATAATGTTATATCTACATTTTAAAATTCACTTCTTATTTTACCATTGCACAAACTCACCATAGACCTTGCTTTTCATCTCTGATAAAAGAATAATTTCTTCAATAGACATTGATTGTCTTCTAGACACTGTTCTATATGCTGAAGATAATATATCAATCAATAAGTAAAACTAACAAAAGTCTCTGCCTTCACAGAACTCATCTTCTAGTAGGGAAAACAGATTATAAACAAATTATGTAAGTAGAATGTATAGTCTGTTAGATAGGAATCAGAATAATGAAGAAGAACAAGGCAGGGGAGATAGGCATTTGGTGGTGTGGGTAGTGTCACAGAAGTCTTCACTGCAAAAAGGACACTTGAGTAAAGCCCTGAGCAGGCACAAGATGTGAAGTCAGAGTGTTGAAGTAAGGAGC
>PVKU01017099.1:0-12458 GCA_004027475.1 Anoura caudifer | reverse complement strand
AAAAGAACAACCACCACCACCCAGGGACAAATGATTAGGAAAGAGCTGTGAGCATACTTTAGTTTGTGGGTTTTTCCTTCTCATCCTTTAATAGTAGTACCCCATGAAGCAGTCTCCAAATGGATTGGTATGCCATGGAGGTGAATATTGGCAAGCAGCTGCTTTATTTTTGTTTGTTTGTTCATTCTCATCTTTAGTGGTAGCCAAAATTTGTATTTTGCAAGCATGAATGATCTATGACTCCTTGGTATCTGTTTGTGTGTGTATGTGTATGTAAGGGAGAGAGAGAGTGCTTTGCTCACTCACCATTAATAAATGTTTATATCTGCTCAGCTACCCTGGTTACTCTCAGCTTGTAAAGGCATAAATCACTGGCTCCTGTCAACTCTGGAATTGACCCACAGATTAAATGCAGATCACTTTGAGATAGGTGCTGTTACTCATATTTTTTTTATTTGTAAGAAATCTTCCCACTGTGAATTCTGTGGCCATACCTGCTAATATTTTCCTTTTTATTATCCTAGTACATTGTGTTAATAGCAAAGAATTCCAGATTACACCTTCTACACATGTATGTCAACTTGTGTGGAGAAGTGAATCAGTGCTAAATGTCACAGATTCTGTTATAAAGGTTTACCTTTACAATAGGCTATGATTTGATCACATGTATTTAAAAGTAGTCACCTTAAAAAAGTAATTTATTAATGTTTGCAAATTTATGCCAAGAATTTGGAGTAATTAAGTATACAGAATTTAGAAGGGTCATATCTTAACCTTCTCTATACAACTATACTTTCAATTAAACAGGCTGTTTTCTCTTTCCTACATTTATTGTTGATAAATATCCAATAATGACAAATTTCCTAGTTTAACAAACACTGAAGGCCCCAATTAAGACAATAGCTATTAGGCAAATCAACAACCCATTAAGGAGAAGCATTAAGTTAGAACAGGAGAATTTATTAATTTTCTTATAGCTCTTACACATTTTGCATTTGCCAAATTCATGATCCCATAGGACACTAGGCAGATCTCCAGTCCTAAATAAGAATCGAATCTTTCATTCTGGGTTTCTGTTGCTACCTGTCTAATACTATTGCCACAAATTATTTAATCATTAGTGGAAAATAAATGTCAATACATCCAAATTACAAAACACATAAATAACTTGTTTGAAAATTTAAAGTCTTAATTCAAGTTGAGGCTAATGAGGAAAAACTAAGACAAATAGTGAAAGAGATAAACACACTCAAAACAGAATTCATTTTTAAACATGCTGTTTGGGAATATAATCCCCTGGCAGAGTGATATCTACCCACCATAATCCTCAGAAATTAATCGCTTGATAAAATGGTTTCAACAATTTATTTTATGATTTTTTAGAGTATAAGGACAAGCAGGAAGAAATCAGGTATGCTTTCCAGAAATGTTCTTTGCAAATCATTGTACTGGAAACTATCTCATGTGTAACTTGAGGGATTTGAGTCCTGTCTTTGTAATGAGGATAAACCTGAGCTCACTAAGACTTGTAGCTAGTCCATGTTCCCATGTCTTTTTCCATTAAGAATCGGAATGTTAACTATGATTTTCTGGCCAGATTCCAGCATGGCTAATTGCATGCTGTCTACCTAAATTCCCTTTGCCTGGGATGTTCTTCACTTTGGATCACATTACTGTTGTCATGTTTCCCCCAAGAGCTGGGTACATGATATTGTAGAACGAGCCAGAATATAATTTGTTAAACTAATAAGAGTGCTTTGGGGATGAAGGGTTAAATGTAAATAGTGTGTTTTTCACAAGTCCCACCAATGCAGACTATTTGTGCAGTAATTAATGTAGAATAACATTAGTGAAACATGGAATGGAGCCAAATCACCATGACATGGATGGCAATAATACAGAAACAAATACATCTGATAGATTCTGTTCAAAATAACTATTCAATAAGTCCCAAGAGCCTCTCTACCTAATGTACCCATTTTTGTTTGTTTTTTTATTTGAACCTGACATAATCACTATTTAAGTTAATACAATAATCAGTAAGTAAAATTTATTTTATTCTATATGAACATCAAAAACACAGTAACATTTTCCAATAGCTATGCACCTAGACAGAACACCAAACAATAACTTGCACAGTGATGTTCACTAAAGTAAGGTTTGTTAAATGAATGAATGAAGATGGAGCAAAACAGGGGAGGGAATTAATGTTTACTGATTTCCTAAGATTTGCCAATCTTTAGTAGGCATGTTACCCACAATATCTCATCTAATTCTCACAATTACCCCCATTTCACAGATGGAAAAACAGGCTCAGAGAGATCAAGTAGCTTCCTCAAGATCAAACAGCTTTCATTTTCATAGACAAATATATTTACTACAAAGCAGGTCCTTTTATTCCTCAGTATCTTGCAGCCTTCCATGTCGTGCTTGGCATGATTGGCCTTAATTTGAGAAGGCAAGTCTGAAAACCTAGGACATTGTGAAAATCAAGTTGATCCCCATCGACAAGTTAACAACTGCCCTATGGAGTTCCACGTTGTTATTCTTTCTCTCATTACTCCAATTTAAATCTGTCACTATTGCCATTTTAGAGTTGTCATAACTATTGCCAAGTAATTATACACCTGTCACAAAATATATTATAAATTGAATCTTTATAAATCTCAGTATAAAGTGGTTCAAATGTGAATGTTTAATGAATCCAGAGATAATAAGAAAAAATACTCTTTAAGCCCCCTAAATCTCACTCACTAGATGGTTGATCTAGTGTGTTGACTAGACAACAGGCACTTCAGCCCCTGCCCCTGCACTGTGTTCATAGCCAAGTTTTCAATTTTAAACGGCATTTCCTGGAAATTAAATATGAAAAATGACAGAAATTCATTTTACCTCATGGAGGAAATCATTCTCCTCCTATTTTGATTGTTTTAGTAGTATGAAAGTCTGTACCTTTAAAGACCATTGAAGGATATAGGAGATAGGTATTTCTATGTGGTAAATCTATATAGCACAGTGAAAGGCTTGGGAAACACAATGATATGTAGGCTATAAGTCAGTGAATTTCCAGTCATTCAATCTCACATCTCACTTTAATCCAAAAGTTCATATACCAATATATGAGTTTATTTCCAGTGAGATAGTGGCTAATTTATGGCTCTGTCAACAATGCTGTTTTAATTAATTTTATTTATCTTATTTCTCTTTTCTCTGCTCCTCATATCTCATCTGTTTGCATTGCCTAGATTTTAATTTTAAAAAAACTCTCTTCTGTAAGGAGCAATCTGAAGTGGCAAAAATAATCACTTAAAGTATTGCAGTCATTAAAAAAATTGGCTGTGGTGGAAGCCATGCATTTTCAATTTTCCTACAAATGATGTTTTAGCTTCCTTTTAAAGTGCACTTTGTATTTGAATTGTCTGCCACCAGCCAGCTTGGCTATCAAAAAACAGTCTTCCAGCTGGGTGGGCTGAGTGACAACTCCTTAATGGAGGAAATGGATGGCGCTCTGCTCATGTGGAGGGGAAAGCATACCAGGCAGATTTCATTCCATCTGCCACCAGTTCTCTGCAAGCTGGCATTGCCCAAATTCCCAATATACTCACTTCAACAAAAAAGGATATTGTAGAAAAATAAATTGCAAGGCTACAGATGCTTGAAAGAATCATCAGGGCCATTAGACCCTAGGGAGATAATGTTAAGAGGTGCCTTTGTGTTCATCTTTGATGAAAACCTAATTAAGCTATGGTGGAGGTGATTGCAAGTACTTTTACAAGTACAGAGGTGAAGTCATTAACATTTTCAGCAGAGTATAGGGGACAACCTTAGAAAAACACTATCCTGAATTGCAGCCAAGGACTTGTTATATTGAGGAATTTGCACGGATGTTTCCTGTTGATGCTTTTCTGAATGGCAAATTTTTGTCACTTAGTTACACTGTGTTCTGCTTTTCAAGTAAAGGAAACCGATAAACAACAAAGTAGGAAGATATTTTTTGATTGACAAATATAAACAAATAAGGACTATATTTAAGGGAGTTTTAATAACTGGGCAACTTCAGTGCTTGTATGTCATTGATCAATGCTAGAATAATTCAACAAAGTAAAAATATTTATAATGAATTTACATTTGGATGGCTAGAAATAGAAATATTTAGAGCCATCTATAGAATTTATACTTTCACTTTACCCAGAATAAATGCCAGTTACCTATTATATACTCACCATAAGTTGATCAAAAGCTATGACTCAGGAAATCATATGCTATTTATAATAATTTTCTCAAGGAGACCTGATAGATTTTTTTTACTATACTCAAAATAAAATAGTTCTAAATTTCAAAATATTCTTACTTTTTATCATAGCAAGAGCCCATTTAACTATCTTTTGAAGTTTAGATTTTAATTGTTATTGTATATAAATGACATGAGTATGCATAAATGCTGAACAAAAACATCTGGGTAGTAAAATTACTGAGAACAATTTTCTGAAATTCTTTTCATACTTTCAATGCACAATTTTGTTTGGATTTTCAACATAGTGCATTGATGTTATACAATGCATCAGTAAGAGAAGTGGCAACAGACATGTTGCATTTATTAAGTTTTCCTATCATAGGAGAATGTTTGGTAATCTGCCAAAATTTTAAGGGCTTTTAAATTCTAATTGATGGTCTATCTTCACAAAATATGAATGAGTGTATGTAGTATCTTTACCATATTGTATTGTAAAAAATATTTTTTACATTTCATTGAAGGTTTTAAGTTGATCTGAAGAATTATGACTATTCTAATGAGAAACACAAATAAAAATAGATTTAAATAGCCTTCAGTTTCTTTGTCGCCTACTGCTAAGAGTTTGGAATATAATAGCTTACTTTTTGAAAAAAATGCACATATTCAGAAATACAATAACAATTATAACACTTAGAAGTTTCAAAAAAACAGTTCCACATATAATATTATTTGTGTTCTAACACCATCTCTAGGGAATAGATATTATTGGTACCATTCTACAGCCTGGGAACAGACCTAGAGGAGTTAAATGACTTGTACAAAATCATGTAGCCATTAGGCAGAAAAAAGTACTGGAACATGCCTTCTGATTCCAATCCCCAAACTCCTTGTGGAGAGTAAATGAGTTTTCATTCTTTGTTATCTTGATTGTTTTGGTTTTCCAGCATTTTGTTCTTTCCCAGTCTTTATCAGCTTGATTCATACAAGTACTGAATTAATTCAGGTAGATTCTAGGAGAAAGTTCAAATAACCCCTACCTAATCAAGCAAGCCATGATTCCCATTCAGATGCAGAGATGCAATATCAAGCGAGCTAAGACCCAGGGACTCCATCTCAGTCCAAATGCATTCAGACATAAATTCTTAGTTTGGGAAGCATCTGGGAGACCAGACCAGTTCTAAAACATTAAACACCCTGTGACCCACCCTAAAATAGAATTAACACAAAACTCTAACTTGACTTGTAATGATCTTATGAACCCTCAGAATGAGAACCCTGAACTGTCCCCTACCGTTCACAAAATTCTTGAGTACAAGTGCTGTATATAATGAGCTTCTCAGTTGGCCCATTTCTACTCAGATGTCTTAGGAATTCACCAGTTTCACAGACTATCCCCTATTTTTGTAGTCCTAATATTAACCCTGCTGCCTCACATTAGCCTTATTTCAAACTTGGAAAACATTGGCTTCCACTCAGGATGGCTGAGACAGAAATCCTACCTGATCTCCTCAGTGTGGTGGGGAGCAGAGCAAGCCACCTGGGTGTAGGTTCTGTTCATCTGCATGTCCTGCTACCCAGATAATGACAGCCCTACTTTATTATGACATAGAAAATGTTGAGCCATCTCTTCCTGAACTGTGGCTGTTCACTTTGGGTGTCTCACAATCTTTGTTTGATAATGCAGCATTGCTCAGATTGTGAAGAAGATGAGAATATTCAAAGAGCAATACTTCTCTCCCTTGACACCCAAAGGACATTGGGTCTAGTTGGGGAGGGAGAATAAAGCTAACTGTGAGTCTGCCCTTAAACTTGACAAGTAGGATTAAGATGATTTCAGTGCAAAATGAACACTGATTGGTATAAACCACTGACCTCTTCGTTTGAATTTAGATTTGGTATTGAGTATGGTTCTTTTACTACAGATTGATAAAGAACAGTTTCTTCCCTATAAAAATAATAAAACTACAAAAGTAAACCATTTTATCCTTTGTGGAAACTTGCCAAAGACAGATCCTACTAATTTTTAGACCCTATTAGTATGAAAATTGTTAGTACTCAAAGTGAGTGTTAAATTTTTCCAGGTTGCTTTCTTGATACTTGGTATGGTAAATATTACTTGTGCTTCCCATGCTGACACTATTCCAGTTATAGTGACAAAAATGTATATTTAGTAGATAATTTTCAATAATACAATTACAAATGTTTTATTCAACTACCAAATGTGTTTTGTAGCAGCAACATAACTAATATAAATATCATTTAAAATATAGTTTTAGTTTTCTGAAACATCAAGACATTTTAATTTTGTGAAACAAGTTTAACAATATGCTATCCAGTTTTATAATGATTTGGTCTTTTACATAAAATTTCAATCTCAACTAAATAAAAATATTTACCAGATATGTTAATAATATTAACTTTGGAGGAGTAGTGAAACATAATTATGTATCACAGTCCTAAAATATTAAATAATTCTGAGGTAAATGGAACCAAAATTAAAGTAATTAAATTGATGTTTAGCCAGAAATAACCAAGGTTTCATGTTAACTTAGTCATTATTTTTATTACACAAATATATTCTTTTAAATTGTAATATAAAATTATTCTATTTTCACATGTATAAATATTTTTGTGTGCCATTTCCTTGGATAATGATAATGTGTTGTTGCACTGATATCAGAGTCCTTATATTACTTCCAGATATAGGCCAGAGTTGTTCAGGATTCCAGAATGTGAAGATAATTGTGAAATTTACAGCTCAGTGGATTTATTATTAAGAAAGTCATCTGTTTTATTCTACTTAGCATTTATTGTCTTTAAAGGATGCACAGTGGTAAAGGATACTTGCATTTTCATAATGTGACAGTTTCTATTTACTGTTAAATAAAATTGAATCCTAGTTTTGATCATTGTGTATGGGTTAAAGAGTGCATATAATGAGCTCAGTTTCACATCCATAAATAACCTGTATTCACTGCGGTGTGAAGAAGTTTCTCAGGCAGATGATACATGCCACACACTACAGTATATCTAAGATGATACAGGCCACTGCATATGCCTTAACATCTTAATGCTGTGAAATGACTCCCCGAAAATCATATGCTTTGACTTGAATGTACAGGAACTTCTGAAAGCTTTACTTACTCTTTCACTGTAGTAGTCTGATTCCTCCCCAATTGATTTTACCAGCTTAATTGTCATAAAGCATTTTTTTGCATACATCTTTCCTCTATTCTAGAACACCAATGCCAAGGACATTGTAGAGATCTCAGACTATCATTTAAAATCCTACCTACTTATTACCTTTGTCATTTATTCATATTTGTCATCCAACTTGGATTTTTATTTTTTATTTTAAGGTCTGTTAAAGTCCTGCTCATTTATGGAACCTGCTTACCTAGATCAGCCCTGGACACAGTGATTTCTAGTCTCTCTCACTCATCAGCACTTACCACATGTTGACTAGGAAGAAGACCTGTCTTTGATATATCTTAGCTAGACTGGAATTCTTTTTGAGAGCAAAGATTATATATTATTATACTTCATTATAAACCTCTTCCTCCCAGTACCTTCCTTAATGCTTTACACATAATGAGTTCTCCATAAAGACTATTTGAAAAGGCATAACTGTATCATTCATTCATTAATTTATTAAATTATTCAAAGAATATATTTGAATTCCTACTATATGCCAAGCACTGTGCCAAGACTTGGACTACAATATGGAATAAAATGGACATGGCCCCTGTCCTACAGAACTTATAGTCACTGGGTGTAACTGATGTTTTCTGCCCAACTATTTCTCTTCATATCTATTTCATTCTAAGAGTATATAACTTAAAAGGATACTTGATCTTTCATTTATTAGCATTTCTTTATATATCACTCATAACCAAAAAAGGATTAATGAAAATTTATCATATTTTTAAAAAGTATTCAGTTTACTCAGCTCCACAGTTTACTCTTGCTTTAGACTATCCACTTTAAGCTGAAAAATATATAGGTTAAAAAATTATTACAAGAAATGTTTTTAAATTTTTTATAAAACTAGTTTTCTTTTGGAGAATAACAAAGTTTGTGATTCCTCAGCTCCTCATTAGGGATTATCATGCACTTCTTAAATATGGTCATAAACTTTTACTCAAAAGGTAGCTGAGAATATATGATCATATCAGGGATTGCTTTGACCTTTTCTGTGTTCCATGTTTTGATTAGCTGGCTATTTTACTCATATCCCATTTACAGGCAAATTGTGAAAGGCTTGAATGACAAGCTAGAAATATATGGAATATTGAAAAGGTCAGTGCAATTTAGCCCATAACTGCACTATTGAAAATATATGACAAGTTCTTATCTAATTCCCACAATAAGGACTATGCTCAAGATAGGAAATTACTCTAATTAAAATATCCTTTTTTCATACTGAAGGCTGAGATGCCAAAGCTCAAATGGCCTCTTCTTTTTTATAATAACTTAATAAGTTAGAAATTGCAATTGAATTAAACAAGACTAAAAAAAAGGTAACAAGCTCTTTTGACTTGAGACTCCGTCTTAGAAGGAATAATATAATGACTTTTCTAAAAATTCTAATTATACATGAGTAAGACAGCTACAGCTACAGAACCAATTCAACAGCCACCCTATGCTCTCTTTTTATCTACAGCATAGCTGTCAGTCAGATGGGAACTCCATTTATTTCCATGGAAATGAAGGCAGTGAGTTTAATTTTGCCACCACCCGGGATGTAGATCTTTCTACAGAGGATATTCAAGAGCAATGGTCAGAAGAATTTGAGAGCCAGCCTACAGGGTAAGTAATTGTTATCTCCCATGCTGTGTATAGCACTTACATTTATTCCACTGGACATATTTTAAATGCATATTGTTAAATAGCAAAGCACAGTTAAATCAATACTGATGATTCTTAGAATAGAAAAGCCAAAAGTGTTACACTTAACCTAAACATTCTTTATTAGTAATCAACTATTTTATGCATATTAAGCATTTGTGATTCTAAATATCTTTTATCTTCAGTCACTTATCTCTCATCTTTGTTTATTCAGCTTTTATAGAGGGAAAGCTTTTATTTTCAAACTGTATAAAATATGAAATCTGAAACTACTATTACATTGAAATTTTCAGTTGTCTCCCTGAAATCTGAGATTTAGCTATTGATTATCTGATTTTCAGTGGAATGTGGTTCTGATCTTTAAAAGTTGTTTAGGGGATAAAATTTATCTTTGAGGTTTTTTTTAAGGAAAGGGATTTTTCTAAAATTTTTTAAGAGATTTATTTATTTATTTTAGAGACAGGAAGAGAAGGAGAAAGAGGAAACATCAATGTGTGGTTGCCTCTCACACGCCCCGTACTGGGGACCTGGTTCACAACCTAGGAATATGCCCCAACTGGGAATCAAACCTGTGACCCTTTGGTTCACAGGCAGCGTTCAATCCACTTAGCCACACCAGCCAGTGCCTATCTTTGAAGTATTTTTAAAAGAGAAATATGGGATTGAGATTAAAGTACAAGAGATCTGAAGCAATGAAAATGGTTTGGTGGTAATATAATCTGGCCATTCTGAGCTGTGTGCTTTCTTCTGGGTCCTGTGTCCCTAAGATATGTTCTATTAATCAAGTAACACTTTTATAAGTTCAAATTTAAAATATTAATAGGTTCAGAAAATCAAAATTCATAGGGTAGTATAAATGGGGAAGAAATTCTAGAAATTTCTTGGTTCTCACTTGGCTTTCTTTTTGCAATAAATACATTACTCAGAACATCAGCTCCTATTGTTTAGTATTGTTTCTAATACTACAAAGAGGATTAATGAAATAACATTAAATATAATTTTATAATGAATATGAAATAGCAGTAATTTTACTGTATAATTGTGAGAAACTTTTCCATAACACATTTGAGATATAGTTATGTCTCTCTACTCACAACAAATTAAATCAAAACAGATGGAACTTCTCTGTGCCTGAGTGGCAAGAAGGTGAATACTGTTCTCTTGGGCTCCCCACTTCCTGGCATTGCCCAGGAAATGCACTCATATTTGGTGAGAGGGAGATCTGACCTGCAGCCTGAGCTGCCACTGCTGTTCCCCTTACAGCCACATGGGGGTCTTTCACTGCTAAAAGCTAGATTTCCACTGTGGCTGACAGCTCTGCTCCTCCTTGCCCCAGGGATATCTCTCAGGTCCAAACTGTGGCATTGGCCAGTGTGGCCTCTAAAGACAGGTGACACTTTGAGGGTCGCCACCCTCTCAGGGCCTACCATTGACCTCTCTGGGCCTAGCACTGATGCTCAGGCCCTTCAGGCCACAGTCCTTCTCTTAGTGCCCAGTATCTCTCCACATCTCCTTGGGGGACCAGCAAACACTGTTTCTCTTTTTAACCTCAGGATCAACACAGGCATTAAGCTGCCTTTTTTGTAACGCTTACAATACACAGGGCTCATTCCACTGAACTCACAGACCAAAGGGCTTTGATGGGGTCCAGAACTCTGACAACATACACATACAATATACACAAGGTTTCTTTACCTATTTTCTGGAGATAAAGGATCTATCACCAGCAAATCAATTCTTTCTTTCTGACCCCAATTCAAATTCCCTTCCTGATTATGTAGCTCACCTATGAGAGGGTCCCACATTTTGAAATAGAAGAGATTGTTGACCCCACCCCTTCATTTTTCCAAGCTCAGATCATCCATGCAGCAGTGAAAAGTCATCCTCTTCAGTGAGACTAACATTTTCTGAGGACTCAGATGATTCGCCCTCATCCCTCTGAAGCAGAGAGAGAAACACAGGTTTTTCACCTTCAGTACTATCATTTCACACCAGCCCATCTCCCTCTGTCTTTCTCTCTCTCCCTCTTGCCTCCTTTCCCTATCTCTCTCCCCAGAAAAACTTAGTCTTCAGTGCAATTTATTCTTTTTCTTTTGAGGACAGAAAAAATTTATTTTCATGTACTTCCTCTCCCAGAATGCCCTCTTCCTCTTTTTTAAAAAGAACAGAAGAAACCATCTCTGCTAGTAACAGCAGAAATAAACACACAAAACTCATTCCTGAATTAAGCTTAGAAAGCAGTTGGGTTGATAACAGAAGAAATTAAACACATTTTAGAAAATTAATGTACGAGTCCAGAAACAGCTGACTATATATATATTTTTTTCAATTAACAGAGTAGACATTTCATTTTCACAGAGCACTAATGATGTAAGAGAATTTATGGTTAAACCAAATCATTCATCTTTCAAATCAAAACAAACAAACAAGAAAAAAAATGAAAGTATTTGTGCCTAAAAAAGAAAGAGCTAAAATCAATATGGTCAGAGAGGAACATCAGGGTGAATGCCAGCCATGCTGTGACTCAGGTGGTTTCAGTTAGGCTCTTTGGCCATTTCTCTGGACTAAGGATGTCTCAGGGTTCAGTCACAGTGAAGAGGCTGATACTTTCAGGCTACGGCATTGTCAGTGGGTTTCTGTTCCAATAGCGTAGGATAATGTGCTTGACCAAAACAACTGTGCCACTCTAATTGGCATACATTCATTATGCATTAATTCATCTAAGTTCTAAAGGTAGTTTATTCTAGCAACCATGCCTTGGTTTATTTAAAGCTCTTCCCCTAGGATATCAGGCCATACCCCCCAGAATTACCTCACTTATGCTCCCATCTGTTGGCTCAGTTATTAAACTGACATTATGTTCTAAAGGTATAAAAGGATAATGATAGGACCTAGTATTTTCAGCAATTGGGGTGATGATTAAAATGCTGGTTTAGTCTGTAGTGGTATGTGTGTATATGTGTGTCCCCTCCCCACACCCACCTAGTCCCAAATGCTGCTTTATTGGTCTAGGAAAGAATGTTGTATAATAATTTTCTATCATAGCTTCAGGAAGAAAATCCTGTTACAAAACCAAATCAATGTGAAGCACTTTTACCTAAGGTAAAAGCTGACAAAGAAAAACAGATTGGGAATCTCATACCAAAATTCTTGATGTGTTTTGTTTTCTCAACCAGGATTACAGAATATTTGTCTCACTCTTCTCCTTGGCCATCACCACCCACACAGATAATTTGTCATTATAGGCTCACCTGCTAAAACAGAAAACAGATGATGTTCATGAGTGACCAATTGAGTTGATTGAATTCTATAGCTTTGAGGTCAGTTTTTAAAAACAATTTATCTATGTTTTTCTCCCATAAGAATTATGTAAGAG
>PVKU01017098.1:0-12455 GCA_004027475.1 Anoura caudifer | reverse complement strand
TGTTGCTCTGGGAAAGAGTAAACCAGTCAGAGACCAACAAAAATGTATGTTTTGCTCAGCTAGAAATGCTCTTTGGACTTTGTCCTGCACATAAAGCAAGCAAAAAGATGTTTTATGTCCAATTCAAAATGCAGGAAAAATGTGCATAAAGATCCAGCTTTATTTATAATAGGGAAAATTCCTGACTGTGCTCTGCTGAACCCCTGCAGAGGCAGAAGCAGGTGCTCAGCAATAGATGCCTGGCTCCTCCTGCCTAGGCAGGTGCTGGTCACAGAGTCACATGACCTAGAGAAAGCCATGCAGGCCTCCCTCTAGGGTGACTGCCTTCCCTCGTTGGGAGATGGGAAGATTATTATGGCCACTGGCTGTGACACAATCCGAAGGCTCTGCAGAACTCATGGTGTCACACAGGGGCAGGGGGGTGGCAACTCCAAGAAAAAGGGTGTTGTGATAGGATTTTCTTCCGGCCCCTTTAAATCTGCACCTTTTGTGTCTCAGTGTGGCTGTGGGAGGTGAGCTGTGGTATGGTTTCTTTCATCCTACAAAATGTCAAGCCAATTATCTATTGTTGGGCTTTGCCAGACAGTTTCAGCCTGTCCAGAGCTCATGGCACTGGACAGACTTAATATCTCCTGGAACGTCCCCCACAGCATTTCCCAGGATGGGGCAGCAAGCTCAGTGTTCCTTAAGCTCTTCACAGTGGGTTGTAGTGACATCTGTCTGTGGCTTTAACATTTCAGGAGCCCAGATGGCCTGGTAACTTTATGAAAAGGTACCCTGCTTGTACCTGCATAAAATATAAGTATAAAAACTCTTACAGTACTCAAAAAAAATTTTTCCCTCATCTTTCCTCTTCTTCTCATTGTTTTTTCCTTTTTTCCCCTCCCCTTTACTCCCCTCTACCCTGCACCCCACCTCCTACCAGCATTCACCTCCCCCACTCCCTTTAATTATGTCCATGGGTTGTACATATAAGCTCTTTGGCTTCTCCATTTCCTATACTATTCTTAATACCCTCCTGTCTATTTTCTATCTACCATTTATGCTTCTTTTTAAAATTTTAATTGTTGTTCTTGTACAGTTTTCTCTCTCTTACTCCCATCCCAGCCCACCACCCAGCCCTCCCCACCTCCCTCCCATTTCCACGCCCCCTAGTTTTTGTCCATGTGTCCTTTACACTCATTCCTGTAAACCCTTCCCCTTTTCCCCTGAAATTCCCTCCCCTCTCCCCTCTGGTGACTGTCAGCCTGTTCTCTATTTCAGTGTCTTTGGTTATATTGTGCTTGTTTGTTTGTTTTTTTGATTAGGTTCCTGTTAAAGGTGAGATCATAGGGTATTTGTCCTTCACTGCCTGGCTTATTTCACTTAGCATAATGCTCTCCAGTTCCATCCATGCTGTCTCGAAGGGTAGGAGCTCCTTCTTTCTTTCTGCTGCATAGAATTCCATGGTGTAAATGTACCAAAGTTTCTTGATCCATTCATTTACTGATGGGCACCTAGGTTGCTTTCAACACTTGGCTATTGTACATTGTGCTGCTATGAACATAGGGGTGCATAGGTTCTTTTGGATTGGTGTTTCAGGGTTCTTAGGATATAATCCTAGCAGTGGGATTGCTAGGTCAAAAGGTAGATCCATTTTTTAGTTTTCTTAGAAAATTCCATACTATTTTACATAGTGATTGTACCAGTCTGCAATCCCAGCAACAGTGCACTAGGGTCCCCTTTTCTCCACAACCTTTCCAACACTTGTTGTTTGTTGCTTTGTTTATGATGGCCATTCTGACTGGTGTGAAGTGGTATCTCATTGTGGTTTTAATTTGCATCTCTCTGATAGCTAGAGATATTGAGCATCTTTTCATGCGTCTCTGGATCCTCTGTATGTCTTCCTTGGAGAAGTGTCTGTTCAAGTCTTTTGCCCATTTTGTATTTGGTTGCTTGTCTTCTTAGAGTGGAGTTGTGTAAGTTCTTTATATATTTTGGAGATTAAACCCTTGTCTGAGGTAGCATTGGCAAATGTGTTTTCCCATACAGTTGGTTCTCTTATTATTTTAATACTGTTTTACTTGGCCATGCAGAAGCCTTTTATTTTGATGAGATCCCATTTTTTTATTCTTTCCTTTATGTCCCTCGCTCTAGGGGACATATCAGTAAAAATGTTGCTGCATGAAATATCTGAGATTTTCCTGCCTATGTTCTCCTCTAGGACTTTAATGGTGTCATGGCTTATATTTAAATCTTTTATCCACCTTGAATTTTTTCGTGTGTATGGTGTAAGTTGGTGCTTGAGTTTCATTTTTTCACATGTAGCTGTCCAGTTCTCCCAACAGCAATTGTTGAAGAGGCTATTTTTACTCCATTTTATGTTGCTGCCCCCTTGGTCGAATATTAATTGACTGTAGAGACTTGGGTTTATTTCTGGGCTCTCTGTTCTATTCCACTGGTCCATGTGACTGTTTTTATGCCAGTACCAGGCTGTTTTGATTACAGCAGCCTTGTAATACAGTTTGGTGTCAGGTATTGTGATCCCTCCTACTTTGCTCTTCTTTCGCAAAATTGCTGCAGCTATTCCAGGTTGTTTATGGTTCCATATAAATTTTTGAAGTGTTTGTTCTATGTCTGTGAAATATGCCATTGGTACTTTAATAGGTATTGCATTGAATCTGTAAATTGTTTTGGGTAGTATGGACATTTTGATGATGTTGATTCTTCCAATCCATGAACACAGTATATGTTTCCATTAGTTTGTGTCTTCCTTCATTTCTTTCTTCAGTGTTGTGTAGTTTTCTGCATACAGATCTTTTACCTCCTTTGTTAGGTTTATTCCTAGGTATTTTATTTTTCTTTTTGCTATATCGAATGGGATCTTTTTCTTGATTTCTGCTTCTGCTGTTTCATTGTTGGTATATAAAAATGCCTTTGATTTCTGGATATTGACTTTGTATCCCGCTGTTTTGCAAAATTCATTTATTAGGTTGAGCAGCTTTTTGGCCGAGTCTATAGGATTTTCTATGTACACTATCATGTCATCTGCAAACAATGATAGTTTTGTTTCCTCCTTTCTGACATGGATGCCTTTTATTTCCTTTTCTTGTCTAATCACTGTGGCTAAGACTTCTAATACTATATTGAGTAGAAGTGGTGAAAGTGGACAACCTTGTCTTGTTCCTGATCTTAGTGGAAAAGATTTTAATTTTTGCCCATTGAGTATGATATTGGCTGTAGGTCTCTCATATATGGCCTTTATTATGTTGAGGAATGTTCCTTCTATTCCCACTTTGATGAGTGTTTTTATCATAAATGGGTTTTGTAGCTTATCAAATGCTTTTTCCACAACTATTGACATGATCATGTGATTTTTGTCTTTGCTTTTGTTTATGTGATGTATTACATTTACTGATTTGTGAATATTGAACCATCCTTGTATACCTGGGATGAATTGCACTTGGTCATGGTGTATGATCGTTTTAATGTATTGGATGAAGTTTGCCAATATTTTGTTGAGGATTTTAGCATCTATGTTCATCAGTGACATCAGCCTGAAATATTTTTTTCTTTGTTATGTCTTTATCTGGTTTGGGGATTAGGATGATGCTGGCTTCATAAAAAGAGTTTGGGAGTCTTCCTTCATTTTGGATTTTTTGGAATAGTCTGTGAAGGATAGGGGTTAGCTCTTCCTTAAATGCTTTATAGAATTCTCCTGTGAAACCATCTGGTCCAGGGCTTTTGTGTGTCTGGAGTTTTTTGATTATTGCTTCAATTTCATCTGCTGTTATTGGTCTGTTCAGGCTTTCTGCTTCTTCTTCATTCAGGTTTGGAAGATTATATTTTTCTAGAAATTTGTTTCTAGAAAACAATTTTCACCTAGGTTTCAAATTTCACCTAGGTTTTCAAATTTCTTGGCATATACTTCTTCACAGTAATTTCTTACAATCCTTTGTATTTCTGTGGTATCAGCTGTAATCTCTCCTTTTCATTTCTGATTGTGTTTATTTGGATTCTCTCTCTTTTTTTCTTGATGAACCTGCTTAAAGCCTTGTCATTTTGTTTATCTATCAAAGAACCAGCTCCTGGATTCATTGATCCTGAGAATTGTGCTTTTAGTCTCTATGTCACTTAATTCTGCTCTGATCTTCGCTATTTCCTTCCTTCTACTTTCTCTGGGCTGTCTTTGTTGTTGTTCCTCGAGTTCTTGTAGGTGTAGGATTAGGTTGTTTGTTTGAAATATTTCTACCTTTTTTTTAGGTAGGCCTGTATATCTATGAACTTCCCTCTCAGTACTGCCTTCACTGTGTCCCATAAGTTTTGGGTTGTTGTGAATTCATTTTCATCTATTTCCAGAAACTTTTTGATTTCCTCCCTAATTTCATTCTTGACCCATGCTATTAATAGCATGCTATTCAATCTCCATGATTTTGAGTGTTTTGTGTTTTTTCCTTGGGGTTGGTTTCTAGTTTCAGTCCCTTGTGGTTGGAGAAAATGCTTGGTATGATTTCAATTTTCTTGAATTTGTTGAGGCTTGTTTTGTGTCCTATCATGTGGTCTATCTTTGAAAATGTTCCATGTGCATTTGAAAAGAATGTGTATTTAGTTTCTTTGGGATGAAGGGCTCTATGTATATCAGTTAAATCCATTTCATCTAGAGTGTTGTTTAATGCCACAATATCTTCGTTGATTTTTTGTTTGGAAGGTATGTCCATTTTTGACACTGGGGTGTTAAAATCCCCTACTATAATTGTGTTGCTGTCAATATCTTTCTTGAAGTCCTCTAAGATTTTTTTTTATGTATTTAGGTGCTCCTATGTTGGGTGCATATATATTTACAATGTTTATGTCTTCTTGGTGGATTCTTCCCTTGAGTATTATGAAGTGACCTCTGGGTCTCTATGGCCCTTCTTTTGAAGTCTATTTTGTCTGATATGAGTATTGCTACTGTGGCTTTTTTCCCTATCCATTTGCTTGGAAAATTAGTTTCCATCCCTTTAGTTTGAGTCTGTATAGGTCTTTTGTCCTGAGGTGGGTCTCTTGTAGGCAGCATATGTGTGGGTCATGCTTTCTTATCCATTCAGCTATTCTAAGTCTTTTGATTGGAGCATTTAATCCATTTCCCTGTAAGGTTATTATTGATAGGTACTGATTCATTGCCATTTTCATACCTATGTTCCTCTCTCTCTGTCTCTCTCTCTTCCTTCCCTTCCTTAAAGCAGTTCATTTAGCATCTCTTGCAGTACTGGTTTGGTAGAGGTGTATTCTTTTAAAGTTCTTTTGTCTGGGAAGCTTGTTATTTGGCTTTCTATCGATTGAAAGCCTTGCTAGGTAAAGTAGTCTTGGTTGCAGGCCTTTGGTTCTCATCACTTGGAATATTTCTTGCCATTCTCTTCTGGCTTGGATAGTTTCCATTGAGAAGTCAGCTGCTAACCTTATCAGGGCTCCCTTATATGCTACTTCCTGTTTCTCCCTTGCTGCCTTTAAGATTCTCTCTTTGTCTTGGAATTTTGCCATTTTAATTATGATGTGTCTTAAAGTGGGCCTCTTTGGGTTCCTCTTGATTGGGACTCTCTGTGTTTTCTGGATTCGTGTGACTTTTTCTCTCATCAAATTAGGGAAGTTTTCTATCATTACTTTTTCAAATAGGTGTTCTATCCCTTGCTCTTCTTCTTCTCCTTCTGGTATCCCTATTATATGGATATTATTAGGTTTCATATTGTCTTGCATTTCTCTTAATCCCTCTTCATTCTGCCTGAGCCTCTTTTCCTTTTCTTGCTCTTTCTGTTTTTTTTTTTTCCTACTTTGTTGTCCAACTCGCTGATCCGATCTTCTGTTTCATCAATTCTGCTTTTGATTCCTTCTACTGTATTCTTCAGTTCAGGAATTGTACTCTTCATTTCCTCTTGGCCCTTGTTGATAGTTTCTATTTCCTTTTTCATGTTGATATAGTTTGCATTGAGTTCCTCGTAGTTTCCCTGTAGTTTCTGGTAGCTCATTGAGAGCTCATTGAGCCTCCTGACAACCATTGCTTTGAACTCAATATCTGATAGTTGAGTTGCCTCTGTTTCATTTAGCATTCTTTCTGGGGCTTCCCCCTTTCCTTTCATTTGGGGACTGTTTCTTTGTCTTCCCATTGTTTGTGAGACTCTTCTTGTTAGCCTCAGCTTCTGAAATTGATCTGTTCTGGCTTCCTGTGTTTATGATGTGAACTTCTGTGGTATAATACCTGTGAGATTCAGTGGTGCAGTCTCTTTCAGATATCCTGGTGTTTACAGCTTCCACTATCTCAGCTGTTGGGATGCCCCCTCTTTGGGTCCAACTTCTATGTACACGGGTGTGAGCTCCACAAAGCCCCCTACTCTTGTTGCGGGCACCTCTGGTCATTTGGGGGTCTCTGATCACATGGGCACCTCTGGTCACACAGGCTCAGTCATGCACTTCTCCCAGGGCTATGTGTGGGTGCTCACATGCCCTGTGTGTTTGCCACTCAGGCCTTAACTCCTCTCTGTGCAACTTCAAGCAACCAGGTCTCTCCTGGTGCTGCTGAAACCTTGTTTGGCTGGGGAGGGAGTGGTTGACCCGGTTCCCTCCCTAGAGTCCTGTGGCAGACGGAGCAAGCACCTGGCCTGGGGCTTCTGCCACCCTGGTCTCCACACAGATCCCTGGGCCCTTATTGTCCTGAAGTACTCTCCTTACCGTCTGGTTTTTCAATGTCCACTACAATTTTTGATCTCCTATTTTCATATATGCTGTGGTACTGTTGGCTGTTTGCTCTGTTCCTCTGTAGATTGGCTAGGTTTTTCTCCCGTGTGTAGGGGGAAGTGGAATCTGCTCCCTCCTACTATGCTGCCATCTTTGAGAAAGTCTCTGCTTCTTTCTTCTATTATCAGAACCACCTTCTTGGGCAGAACTGCTCCTTCCCCACATTGAGCCAGGCCACCAGGGTCACCAGTGAAGGGCTTCTAGCCACCCCTGGCCCAGGATAGAAATCAAGATAGAAAAAGAAACAGATTCAAAGGAAGAGGCTAAAGATGAGGTGGGATACGAGAAAGGGAGGGAACTTCATGCATCAAGGGAGCACATACTAGTAAATAATATGGTTTCCCAAACTGCTGCAGGGTTCTGGCTTATACAGGGCTGAGCTGTTCACACAGGTGCTAGTAGATTTCTCAGACTTCCAGGTCTCCTCTGTGAGCCAGTATCAACCTCTGCAGGTACAAATTGGAGCTCTTTGCTTTCTGAACTTAACAGGCTGTCTGCCTCTCTCACCCCTGAGAGATTTTATCCTTCTTAATCTGAAGGGTTAGGGACAGAAGTTCTCTTCTGAAACTATTTCCTGCAGATAGGGGATGCAAGTAACCCTAATCCTGGGAGGCACAGAAATCTCTCGCTGCTATAGGAACCTCTGACAGTTCATTGGGAAGGACTGGATGGAAGCCTTGCATGACCATAAGCTTCATGTGAAATTGCTGCAACGTGGAGGGCACAAACTTGACAAGTAGGTTAAAACAACATGGTCCAAAGATATGAAGGAAAAACAGGGCTACAAGGGGGCCATGGAAGGGTTAAAACCAGGTGAGGGTGGGAAGGGTACCCTTAATAGTATCCCAGGTCATGTTAGGATCTGTTCTCTGATTGTAGCCATGTAGCCATGAGGCTTGTTCATGTATCTTTTGGATATTGGTCTCAACCTGACCTGAATTATTGAGAGAGGTATACCAGGTCTTATTAATAACAGAATAGACACCACCCTATTCACCTAGGAGAGAGTCAAGAGCTAGCCTGTTGTCCAGAACTAATTTAGCCAGCATCAAATGATCCTTAAGTCCCCTGTAAGACTTCTCCTGTATTGCTGTGGTAAGATCTTCTAGGGCCTGGGGAGGTTTCTGAGAGTGGCCTCATCATTGAAAAATCCCCTCATGGAGCTGCCAGTTCTAGGGCTGACCCAATTCACAACAAGAGTAGTACCAGTGCCCTTCTACTGCAGGACCATTGAGTTATGTTACCAACAAGTATTCCTGGTGGAGTAGCCTGGGTAATGTGCATTAACCCATGGTTAGGGGATTTCAAATGCAACAGAAGGTGATTCTGAGATCTGCTGTCAGGGCTTTCCTGGGTGGGAGTGTGCATTTTGGTCTGAGGGATGTAAACCCAAGGAGGAGAACAAGGCCCAGAGTGACAGCAGCCTTGCTGTGCATTTATTCATCTTTGATGCAGCTCTTCCTATTTGTAAAGGAGTCTGGGATGCTTACCTGGCTCAGGCATCTCCCTGTGTTTCTTCGATGGCCTCCCAGATCTGACTTGGATTGCCAGGGAATATTCACTCCTACCAGGTAGCCTGTTGTGATAATTTTTCCAAAGCCTACATTATATCATCTAGTTATCTTCTGTAATAGCAAGGCTCACTGCCCCACCCCCAAACTGTTTTTGTTCTCAATAATTACAAGGCAAAGAATGAGAGAAAAAAATGAAACACTTTTTCAGAAGGCTGCCACCAAACACTTTCATTAGAAAAATTCAGGATCTATTTTAGTTCAGGTGAAAAAAAACTTTAAAGATAATTAACCAGACCAGAATCTAATATCTAAATTTTTATATTGTGGTATGTATTGAAACAGTGTTTCTCTCTAAAATCACCCTCATTTTACTAAAGCCAAGGTAATACTAATTCATGTATGTCTAGTTTCAATAAATTTGGCCTGTCATTTGCATAAGTAGGACAAAAGCTGTCATTGATCTTCTTGGTTTCATCCATCTTTTGTAGTTTTTTTTAGACTTTATTTTGTTTATTTTTGCTTTGATATTTATTTTTTTTCTACTCAATTTGGACTTGTTGGTTTTTCTTTTTTAAAAATATATTTTATTAATTATGCTATTACAGTTGTCCCATTTTCCCTCATCATTCCCCTCCACATTGCACACCCCCTCCCACCCACACTCCCCCTCTTTAATTCATGTCCATGTGTCATAAGTTCTCTAGCTTCTGCATTTCCCACACTATTCTTGCCCTCCCCCTGTCTATTTTCTACCTACCCTCTCTGGTACTTATTCTCTGTACCTTTTCCCCCTCTCTTTTCCTCCCTCTCCCCTGTTGCTAACCCTCCATGTGTTCTCCATCTCTGTGTTCTTGCTCCTGGTCTAGTTGTTTGCTTAGTTTGCTTTTGTTTTAGGTATGATTGTTAATATCTGTGAGTTTGCTGTCTTTTTACTGTTCATATTTTTTATCTTCTTTTTCTTAGATAAGTCCTTTTAACATTTCATATAATAAGGGCTTGGTGAGGATGAACTCCTTTAACTTGACCTTATCTGAGAAGCACTTTATCTTCCCTTTCATTCTAAATGACAGTTTGCTGGATAGAGCAATCTTGGATGTAGGTCCTTGCCTTTCATGACTTGGAATACTTCTTTCCAGCCCCTTCTTGCCTGCAAGGTCTCTTTGAGAAATCCGCTGACAGTCTGATAGGAACTCCTTTGTAGGTGACTGTCCCCTTATCCCTTGCTGCTTCTAGAATTATTTCCTTCATTTTAATCTTGGCTAATGTAAGTATGATGTGCCTTGGTGTGTTCCTCCTTGGGTCCACCTTCTTTGGGACTCTCTGAGCTTCCTGGACTTCCTGGAAGTGTATTTCCTTTGCCAGATTGGGGAAGTTCTCCTTTATTATTTGTTCAAATAAGCTTTCCACTTGCTGCTCTTCCTCTTCCCCTTCTGGTACCCCTATAACTCGGATGTTGAGATTTTTAAAGATGTCCTGGAGGTTCCTAAGCCTCTCCTCATTTTTTTGAATTCTTGTTTCTTTCTTGTTTTCTGTTTGGTTGTTTCTTTTTCCTTCTGGTCCACTCCATTGATTTGAGTCCCAGTTTTCCTCCCATCTCTATTGGTTCCCAGTGCATTTTTCTTCATTTCACTTATTGTAGCCTTCATTTTTTCATCTAATTTGTGAGCAAAATCAACCAATTCTGTGAGCCTCCTGATCACCAGTGCTTTGAACTGTGCTTCTGATAGGTTGGCTATCTCTTTGTCGCTTAGATGAATTGGCTCTGGAGCTTTGATTTGTTCTTTGGTTTGAGATATTTTTGTTTTTGTTTTTGTTTTTTTTGGTCTGGTCACAGCTGTTATGTAGTGAGGGGTGGAGCCTTAGGTGTTCCCCAGGGCAGGGCAGCCCAGCCACTGGGTAGTGATGCTGTATGTGGGGGCAGGGTCCAAGAGGGAACAATGGCGCTTTGCTCTGCTCTCTCTTGGATTCCAGTCCCTTTTGCTGCTTCCCCATTCACCTGGATTATCTGCACATGAATGTGGGACCATTTGGTCAGCCAGCCACCTTGCGTAGCCTCACTGGGTCTGCACAGTTGCCACCCCATCTGCTAGCCACTGCTTGTGCACCTGGGGTCTGCTAGCCACCACCTGTGTGCCTGGGATCTGCCAGCTGCTGCTGCCTGCATGCTTGATCCACACCTCCACTTTTTCCTGCCGTGACTCTACCCCTCTTAACGGTCTGGATGAATGGTTGTTGGACTTCTGTACAGTTCAATTTTCTATCAGTTCTGGTTGTTTTCTTGTTTCTAAATCTTTGTTATCCTTAATTTTGGTTGTGAGAGGAGGCACAGTGCATCCAACTATGCCTCCATCTTGGCTGGAAGTCTGATTTTTCTTTTTATGGTGACTTTAAGTGTAAAGTTAGATTGTTTATTTGAGATTTTTCTTGTTTCTTGGGGGAGGCCTGCAATGCTATTAATTTCCTTCTTATACATGCTTTCCCAGTGCCCTACAGATTTTATGTTGTTGTGTTCTCATTTTCATTTGTTCCAAGGTATCTTTGAATTTCTTCCTTAATATCATTGTTAATCCGTTTTCTGTTTAGCAACCTGTTATTTAGCCTTCATGTCTTTGTGTGTTTTTTAAGTTTATTTTCTGTGATTGACTTTTAGTTTCACAGCATTATGGTAAGAGAAGATGCTTGATATGATTTCAATCTTAAATTTATTGAGATGTCTTTTGTCCTAACCTGTTATCTATTTTAGAAAATGTTCCATATGCACTTGAAAAGAATGTATATTCTTCTGCTTTGGAGTAAAATTCTCTGAGGATCAGATATACCTGAGGATATCTGATCAGTGTGTCAATTAAGGCTGCCATTTCCTTGGTGATTTTCTGTTTTAAAGGTCTATCAATTGGTGTCAATTGGTGTTAAAATTTTCTATTATGACCAGTCTCCCTATTTATGTCCATCAAGATTTGCTTTATGTATTCAGGTGCCCTTTTATGGGATGCATAAAGTTTACAAAGGTTATATACTTTTGGTGGATTGCTCCCTTTATTATTATGTAGTGTTTTTCTTTGTATCTTACTAAGCCTTTGTTTTAAAGTCTATTTGGTCAGATGTAAGTATTGCTACCCCAGATTTTCTTTCCTTCTATGTGCATGAAATATCTTTTTTTATTTCTTACTTTTGGTCTGTGTATATCTTTTCTTTTGAGGTGCATCTCTTGTAGACAGCATATGTATAGGTATTGTTTTCATATCCATTCAGCTATGTTATGTTTTTTGACTGGGGCATTTAAGGCACTTATATTTAAAGTGATTATTGATGGTATATACTTATTGCCATTTTATTCTTATTAACTAAGTTTCCCTTCTTCTTCTTCTTCTTCTTCTTCTTCTTCTTCTTCTTCTTCTTCTCCTTCTCCTTCTCCTTCTTCCTCCTCCTCCTCCTTTCTTTTTTCTTTTTCTCCTCCTCCTCCTCCTCCTTCTTTTTCTCT
This sequence comes from Anoura caudifer, assembly GCA_004027475.1. Taxonomy (NCBI): domain Eukaryota; kingdom Metazoa; phylum Chordata; class Mammalia; order Chiroptera; family Phyllostomidae; genus Anoura; species Anoura caudifer. The sequence continues at coordinate 713 of PVKU01017098.1, read as the reverse complement.
CTTCTTCTCCCTTTCCTCCTCCTCCTCCTCCTCCTCCTCCTCCTTCTTCTTCTTCTTCTTCTTCTTCTCTATTTCATTTAGATCTTTTTCTGGAAATTTCTCCTGTTCTTTCATTTGGGTCACGTTTCTTTGTCTTCACATTTTGGCTCCCTCTTTATGTTTGTTTCTATGTCTAATATGACTCCCAGACTTGGTGAGGTGGCTTTGTATAGCAGAGGTCCTGTTGGGTCCAGTGGTGCAGTCTCTTTGATCACTGGAGCTGGAGTCTAGGAATGTCCCTTGTATGTGCTGTATGGGCCCTTCTTTTGTAATTGATTGTTATTGGCCCATTTGTGGAAGGGATCAACCCTCAGGCTGGCTGACTATGAAGCTCAACCCCAACCAAAGCATGTGAACTGCTGTGCAGGTGCTGACCACATGAAGTGAAATTTGCTTCCTCAGGGTCTGGTGCCTGCTGAGATTTCCCTTTGGATATGCTGCTTGTGAAGCTTATTGGATCCTACTCTGATGTTGTCTGAAGCTGGCCACTGGGTGGGTTTGCTTTGGAGTCTCTCTTTGGAGAGACTTTGGTGCAGACCAATGTCAGACACTGCCTGTAACTGGCCATGTTTGGAGTTACGAGTAATCCACAGTTTGTTGTGGTCTCTGCTATGCCTGATTACATGTGGGGAGGACAAGTTACACAAAAGGCTGGCTTTTACCAGCACCAGGAC
>PVKU01017097.1:0-12456 GCA_004027475.1 Anoura caudifer | reverse complement strand
GAACCCTGAAGCCCTCAGGAGCTTCGAGTACACTGAGGTCCTCAGGTTCTTCTGCCTGAAGGTTCCATTTGAGTAGCCCTGCATGTGGCCCTAATGCCATTTCTCTTCTAGTACTGAATAAATCACACATACACAGTAATGATTTTTATGGTAATGACCTACAGTTCTCCCTTGTCCCCTGTTCTTGCCACATGGGCAGAGCCCCCACACTGACCCTAAACTAGCAAGTCTCCTGATTTGACAACAGAACAAAAGCAAACATGATTGACATATAGAATGGCAAGTGTCCACTCTTTGTTTTTTCCGGTTCTCCAAGAGCCTGAATCCTGAAGAATCTGTGGTAAGAAGGGTCCTGGCTTGTCTTCAGGAGGATCAGAACTAGAGGACAGTTTTCTAGTTGGTGTAGTCAACACTGGCCCAATATGTGGGAAGATCACAGTATCTGGAGCCCACAGGTCCCCATTCTCAGAGCTCACAGCCAGGAGTCCTGAGAGCAGAACCATGGGGGATGGAAGTCTCCACAGGAGCAGACTAAGGTGCTAAGGCAAAAACAAGGAACTAAGAAAATTGGCCATGGCTACTTGGAGACACTTTTATTCAGTGATAGTTTTTTTACACTACGTGCCCAACATGTATTGAGTGTTGCCTGATAGCCTGAGCACACGCTGCACTTCAACACTTTCGTCTTTCTAGAGAAATGTTTGTCTGGAATCACTGATTTTGTTTCTCTGAGACTCTCACACAGTAATACTAGGAGGTGTCTGTCTGCAGATGGACATCAAAATCCATCCAGACTGGAAAGAGAGGTGAAGGCATGGGATAGGCCAGTCCCATATTCACTTTGGTGGAAAAATTTTGCAAGGAATATTTTGGGACAAGGATTCACTCCTCAACACTGGGTCTTGCAGCCCAGGGTTCCAGTGTAGCAAAGATAAATCCCCCCAACTTCTGTCTGCAAAGTTGACTGGGGATGGGGTCTGTGGAAAAAACTCAGAGTCAAGACAGTTTTTCTTAAAGAAACCACACACTGACATACTTATACTCAATCCCTCTGAATGACAGCACCAGGGTAGCAGCTTGAAAGGCACCAGTGGCTTACAGGGAAGAAATGAAGTGTCTGACATCAAGGGAAGTGCTGGGGGGGCGGGTGGCAGCTTTCTCCCAGACAGAAAGTTAAACAAAGTCTATTGTCCCTCTTCTCATCCCTCCCTATACAGACCAATTAAGCCAGCATGGGAGTGCCATATCAGAGACTCCATCAACCACAATAAAGCTGTTTGCCCTGCCATGGAGTTCCCTAAGGTAATATATCGTTCAATGTATAGGTTCACTCAAGGTATTAACAGTGTTTTTTCCATATAATGGCAGGTTTTGGCTCATGCTTCACAAATTCCTAAAACCCTGATGACTTGATAAGTGCCCAGGGGTCTGGTACTGGCATCTGCCAGTGTAGGTTCACAGTTTGGCTTCTCCTGGGACACTCCAAGCCCAGCACAATAGCAGCCATCTGCAGACTGTTTTGTAGCTAATTCAGGGTATCCCCAGGCATAACACAGGTGGGTCTGACCTTGGGAACCTAGAGACTGCACACCCAGTAGAGAGCTTCAGGCTGTCTAGGAGCATGAATGCCTAGCCCCTGCACAGATGATCCCCCACAAAGGGCAAAAGTGGTTGGCCACTAGTCAGAGCCAGTCATTGCAGCTTACTGGCATATGCAAATACCTCCCACTGACTTGCCAACAACAATCAGGGCTCAACTCCAAGAGGAGGATGTACTAAGTTCACTCAATGGGTGCACCTCAAGTACCAAGCTTGGGTGAAAAGGGAGGATGTGCACCTGGCCCCTACAGAACACCTGCTACATTTGGCCACAGTACCAAGACAGAGTCAAAGCAGCTCTCCTTCTACATAGAAACAAACACAGAGAGGCTGCCAAAATTAGGAGACAAAGAAATGAAGATGCAAATCAAATCTCTATAAAAACACTAAACAAAATGGAGATAATCAATCTGTCAGATGCAGAGTTCAAAACACTGGTTATAAAGATGTTTAAGGAATGTAGTGAGGATCTCAACAGCATGAAAAGAAGATCCAGTCAGAAATCAAAGATATACTAATGTAAATAAGAAAAAAACAATTTACAGGAAAACAATAGCAGAGAGCATGACCCAGAATCAAATCAATGATTTGGAATGTAAGGAAACAAACAAACAAACAAAAAAGCTGGGAATCAGAATGACCCAAAGAAAAAAGAATAGTGTAAGCATCCTATGGGACAACCACAAGCATTCCAAAATTTTCACTATAGGGATGCCACAGATGAAGAGAAGGAGCAAGACTGGAAATCTATTTGAAAAAAAAAAAAAAAGAAAGAAAACTTCCCTAATGTGGTGAAGGAAATAGATATGAAAGTCCAGGAAGCACAGAGAGTCCCCAAAAAAGATGGATTCAAATGGGCCCACTCCAAGACACATCATAATTAAAATGCCAAAGGTTAATGATAAAGAGAGAATATTAAAAGCAGCAAGAGGAGAAGCAGTAAGTTACCTTTAGGGGAATTCCCATAGAACAGTCACCTTCTCAAAGGAAACTTGACTGATCAGAATGGATTAGAAAGTAATATTCAAAGTCATGAAAAGCAGGGAACAAGATTGCTCTACCCAGTTAAGCAATCATTTAGCTCAAAGAGCAAATAAAGTGCTTCTCAATCATGTACCATGTTCATGGACTGGAAGAATTAACCTCATGCCAGATTTAATTATAGATATTTTTTTGAGAAGAGGAAGCCCCAGACCCTCAGAGAAAATTCCTCCCTAGCTCCCTCTGCACCTGCTCCTGGGTCAACAGACCTGAGGTTATGGATCCCACATGTCCCCTGCTAACCAGCCCATGACCTGCAGGGGAGGGTCCTGTCTGGGCTCACAGGGCATGGTCCTCTCATGGCTGGGTGCTGACTTCAGGGTGCTCCCTCGGGAACACCCTGTGCTTCAACATCTCTGGACACAGAGAACTGGCTATACTAAACCCCAGTGACTCTTTAGAGAGCCCCATACCCAGTGCTCTATGAATCACCCAAGAGCCTCTTCCCTGAAGTTGCCTGATGCACTGACACAGCCATCTCATCTGAGTCCAGAAGCTCTCAGGAGCTTTGGGGGCTTCTGATGCCCCCTAGTTCCTCTGCTTGCAGGTCCTATCTGAATATCCCTGCTGTGGCCCTAATCTCATTGCACATCTACTGCTCAGTAAACCCCCCCACACACACACACATACACTGATTATTTTCATAGTAATTAACTCCAGGTATCCCTTATCCCCTGTTCCTACCATATGGGCAGGGCCCACCCTCAAGGATTACAGGCCTGGGTGTGACTTTGTAAGTGACTGAGTGTTGGGCTGCTCAGTGAGGGACACATTGTCCTTTCATCTTTTCTTGATGTCCCATCCTGATGAGTATCTTTCTTTTTGCCTGCTGCCTTATGGTGCTCAGACCCCAGCACCCCACATGGAGACAGACTCACTGCTCAGAGACTCCCAGTAGTGCTTTTCAGTTGTTGTAGGAACTACCATTTCCCCATGCACCTGAGCCTCAGTTTCAACCTCATGGACATTCCCAGACTGACCAAGGCATCAGAGGTGAGAACTCTGACACTACTGGTCATTACACAGGCTGTCTGTGAAAGGTAGTCTTCTCTAGGGTCAGTCATGGAGGAGCTGTGGTGATGCTCCCCATGTGGACTCCGTGTCCTCCACATCCAGCAGCCTGCCAGGCACTGAATTCTCACTTAGATCTTGAGAAAGGGAAGAGCATCTGTTTTGGTTTGCACTGTCTGGGGAATTTCCCAGGTAACTCTTACCTAGGAGAGTACTAAGACAACCCCCATTTCCACAGGACCATGGAATTGTGCTGGATTGACAAACATGTGTCAGTTACATGTCAGTCCATTTCAGTCACTGTATGTTTATCCTCTATGTTGAACTTGTCATTATCCTGTATTATCACATTTGGGACCTGCATCAAGCAGACACCCTCCTTAGCAAATGCCCACAGTAACCTGATGAGTCAAATAAATCCTTTTTGTTTCAGTAAATATTTGCTAGGAATGTTCCCAAGCAAAAGACAAATTGCACTTGGTTGTTGTCCAAGATGAAGATGGAGAAAAATTATTTGCAAGTCAATGACTGAGGACTTGTGTGCTGTGGCTTGTCATCAGCTTAGTCTGCTGAAGTTGTCTCCATGAGCTCTGATGCCACATAGCACCGCTGTTTTCCACCCTCTGTAATTTTCTCTGTGTCTTCATGAGGCTATGGTATTTTCAATGGGCTTCAAAAGTCTAGGAAACATGGAATGTTAGCTAACAGCTTTGCAAATTGTAAGGTGACATCAATGGGATCCTTGCTTTGTTCACTGAGGAGTGTCGATTACTATTTCAAGGAAACATGTGTGGGCTTTGATGGGCAAACATGGGCAAGGCAGCATGCCTTCTGCTTTATGGTAGCATAGATTATGTTCCTTCAGAGAATGAGACCCCAAAATGATATTTACATTTACACTTATGTGAAAGTGGTGCTTTTATTACAGACAGTGAGATGTCCCTCAATCTTATGAGGTGTGAGTTACAGGTAGCAGACCCAGAACACCTGCTGTCAGAACTCAGTTTGGTGTGACAGCTGACCTCCAGAGTGCCCAGGGAAGAAGATCTCTGTCCCAGCTGCAGAATCCATCATTAGGGCAGGAAAGTCTTAATTGCCCCTCTATCACTCTTTTCTCCAGCTTGCCCCTCAGTGGAGTGGAGGGTGCCCACTTTTACTGGGGAAAACAACCTTTTTTTTTTTTGAGACACCAATAAGTTTACCTCTAAACACACTTGGACAAACCCAGGAATGACTTTCAGCCAGATCTTTGGGCATCTTGTGATCCAGTCAAAATAAAACAAAAACCAATGATCATAACAAAGCTATTTAGGGGAAGAGTTCCAAGTCAGAGACATACATATTCCCAGTGCATTTGGATGGAGGAGAAGCAACCACTTCTCCAAGTCATGGTGATTGCTTTCTTAGGTAACTACAGGTGGAACATCAGGTGGAGAGGAGGAACATTGGGTGGAGAGGAAGCTCCTAGTGAGCTATGAGACTAAGCCTTAACCTTCATGTTCCCTGTACCAACACAATCTGCAGTCCTTGAGTACCCCATGCAGTCTAGTTCTCCTGTCCCCTTCAGGGAGGTTTGTGTCTGGACTCACCCTGATTCCCCTCACTGTGTCTGTCCCACAGCTATACACAGTCTTCTCATCAGCGGTGAGACTGCTCATTGTTAAATAAACTTGGCTCTGTAGCAGGTGTCTGGTGATGCTGAGACAGGATTTCAGTGTGGGGATGTAGTCTTTACCCCCACCAGTCCATATTGTACTGGCCCATTCCAGCCTTTTCCCTAGAGCCTGGAGACCTCACTGAAGAGAAAACAGAGAGTTCAGGTGAGGAAGTGGGTCTGTAAGGGCTTCACGAGTTCTGGGCACAACTCACGCAGCTGCACCTGGGACAACACATCTGGGGATGAGGAGCAACATATCCTGTCAGTCATATGCACTCAACCTCATCCCATAGACCAGTGTCTGACATCTGAGACACTCACCCAGGGGGGCTGTCACCAGGTATAGGAAGAGACCTAGGAGTTCCATCTTATTCTAGAGGACAGCTCTGCCTTCCCCAAGATCTCAAACCCCTGTGAGGAGAGAGCTGGGGAACCCCACAGCCCAGGGCAGGGTTTGCACTTGATCTGGCAGTGAAATTTGGATGTGGGGACACCTTTCTCATATAAGCGGGGAGGGATGGAGGTCTGACACCCTGGTCTTTCTTGGACCTCTGTGAGGACCTCCTCTCTTGAGTTCATTCACCATGTGCATTCTGGACAGGAGACCATCTGTTTTATGAGGCACATTGGAATAATATCAAATGATGACATCACCTTTGTGAGCGTGAGAAGAAATGTTGGACTAGATGAGTAGGTGATACTTTGGAATTCTCATGCATCTTTCAAACAGATTTGGAAGGGATTTCCATTTGTTCAGATAGTTTCTGTAATCCAACACTTACCAAATACTTATCAGTGTATATTTATATTTGAATGATGTTTACCTTGGTGTAAAAACTTAAAAAATAAAGCAAGGTACTTTCGATATTGTATTTTCTTTATGACATTTTTATCTGAGTAACTGCATCCCAACCACAAGCAAGAAAGACTTATGAATTCATTTTTGGAAGATTCTGATTGTGTCTACAGCTGCCTATGCAAACAGTAACCATATGCATACCCATAGCATATTGCAGAGTCCTAAACTAATTACATGAGAAAAAAATTGCTGTTTTACATGGAAAAACAGTTAAAAATGACTACAGTAACTATTCATGTGTATTATAGAGAATTTTCATATCTTGAAATGATCATGAAAGTGGGTTTACTGATCAGTTTTCTCAGCCTAGTGTTGTCATTGAAGTTGTGGTTATGAGGGTCAGAAATGAGAAGAATTCCTAGCATAGATTTGCTCACAGGAAAGGGAACCTCTGCTCTGATAGGACATGTCACTCCCTCCCTCCCTTGCCTTCTTTCTGGTGATTGTCAGTGTGGTCAGAGTCTGCGGGGCTCCCCTACACAACATGTAACCTTCTTAATGTATAAAAAACACTTTATCCTCTTAGACATGTGATTTACAAATATGTTCTTCTTGTGTAGGCTTCTCTTTAATTTACATAATCAAATCTTTGGTGGGAGAAAAGTTTGCAATTTTAACAAAGTTCTATTTATCAGCTTTTAAAAATGGGTCCTGTTTTGGTGTTTTATTTAAATTCTTGACAGAACATGGTCTCCTTTCATTGTCCATGGACTAAAAAACCCTGGTATGGATAGAGTGCTCATGGAAACTGGTGGAGCAATGGTGGTTGGAATGCTTAATGTTACTGAGAACCAATTCCTGCGTCAGTGTGACCAGGAGAACAGCGTTCCATGGCCCGAATCCCTGACTCACTTCAAAGAATGATTCACTTCATGGGGCTTTAGACTGTGAATCTCCCTACAGTATGCAGCAGAGCCAACTGGACTAGTCCCCTGAAAAACTATGTCATGTAAAGTTCAGGCAGACATGGGAGAAACATCCCAAGATGGGATGAGGATGCTAAGCAGAGATGACAGGGACACGGTCTGAGAGCTCCCTTCATGAGGGTGAATGTGGCCAGGTAGGGCCAAGGCTGCAGAGACACTGAGAGAGACATAAAGAGAAGGACTGGAACTGACACCTGGGTATGTTAACTGCCCAGTGAGAGCCCTTGGTAGAGCTGTGAGTACAGACCTAACACTGGAACAAGGGAGAAAGAATGGACCTGGTGAGTGTGAAATCCTAGAGACAACTGCACTCTCAGTGTGTCTGGGAGGACAGTGGGGTTTTCAAACTTGTTCTCCTGTGCAAAGGCTCATATATCCTACTGCTCAGGGGATGTCTGGGAACAGTGTGGCATGGGTGACACTATCTCCTAGTGGTTACCCCGAGGCACAAGACTGCAAGACCCTCAGTCTTAAGGGGATGCCTATCAACCCATCCAAGACTTGGAACAGGAAGAGCTCAATTTGAAGTCAGGATTTTACTCTCTGAACAGGAGAGGGACAGGAGGACATGCACAATGGGGTCATTTTGCATCATTTGCTGTGTCGTTATTAATGACACATGGGACTGTCTCTGGTTGATTTGGTATTTGCAACTTTTGTGGTTGGGCTTTCAATGCAGAAAACTGATAGTTTTAGAGATGATGAATAATTAGGAATAATATGAATTTAAAATGGGTTGACTTGGACTCTGTAATTTGGAGATAAGTTTATATCTGTGGGTTTCTGTTTTACTGTTAAATGGGAGTGAATTCAGCTCCCTGCTCCTTTCTTCTTTCTGTCCCTACCATCACTCTTGTGATGTGGTTCCATCACCCCTGAGGGCTCATTACCCTGTTATATTATTTCATGACCTGAGTTTCAGACTGCCCTGTTCACCATACAGTCTGGGCTTTGTGATTGAAGTGGACATCACTTGGGGAAAACATCAGGTGGGACCACAGGAAGTTCCATTCCATCACACACCTTAAAAACACCATTTCTCCTGTGCTCCTGTCCTCTACTGGATCATCAGCTCTGTGATGTTGATGGCTCAATAACAGGCACGGGAAAATAGCACTTTCCAGGTCAGTAGCCTGACACCAGGCACCAGGGTTATGTTAGTTTGTTCAGCACTGAAGTCACATCTGTTAGGACATCCATATTTGCTGCCACAGCTGGGTTAAGTTCAGAAAATTTTATTGCTATTCCCCAATATCCATTTCTCATGCACAAGCTAAGTAGGTGATTGAATGAGGTCATGGTAAGAACCCTCTGTTTTTTTTGAAGTCATTAATTTTTGCGGGAGTTTCTGAATTCCTTATTTAGGTTTCCTGTATAGGATGTTTTTGTGGATTTTGTGTGGCCTTTTCCTTTAGAATATCCCCACTCCACAGGTCAGAGAAACCATGTGAGAAATCCTCTACTTGTAGTATTTCCTATGAAGACCAATTGTACCATCATAATGGGTGACATAACTACGGGAAGTGGCCAAGGACCCTCCGGGTCCCTTATGTGAACTATGTTCAATGAACCTCGACCGAACACCTGATCTTCATAAGCCCCTATTGTGACTGAGGGATCAGAGACATTTGAGATCTTAAACCAATGACTGCTCAGAGACAATAATCAGTAATCCTTGGAAGTCTTATTACTTCCTGTTCCTCAGTGCAGTCAACCTGGAACAGTCACTGTCCTTTTAGGAAGTCTGGAAATATTAATACTGCACAGTTTTAGAGTGTGGCATCATCTTTCATCAAGGTGCCTGACCTCATTAATTCAGTGCTTCTGAGGCTGCGAACCCATTCAAAGTTGGAAAGTGATTGAATGGCCTTGATTCTCTGTGATGGTTATTCAAGTTGCAATCTATTCACTTGGCTAAGAACTATTCTGCATGGAAATACCAAGTTAGAATTTAGTAGACTCTGCAGACATTAACTTTCTGGAAACATCGTGACCAAAGACCCATTGTCCAGGTCGCTGTGAACCAGGCTGCTCTGACTCCTGTTTGGACTCTTGGTCTGTCAGTCATGATAAGCACACCCACTGCATACTTGATGCTAAGGTCTGTCACTTGACAGGTTCCACAGCAGTGCTACCCCAATACAAGCAAGCTTCCTGGCATCAAGGTCTTGGATTATTACATCATTCTTAAATGAAGTGAAACAAGGCTCCTTGGAGAGAAGGAGAATGCAGGGCTGGGGAGAGGAAATACACATGATGGTGCTGGAGCATCTTGCACTGAGGCAAAGTGAGGAAGTGAGAAAGGAAGCTCAGGGCATTTCAAGAAGACACTGGAGCCAAGAGGATGGGGGTGAAAATGGACAGGTAAAGCTTCACACTCCAACAAAATTAATGTTATAATTTTGGATTCAAACTAAACAAAAATAAATATGCATAAGTCTGTACTGATTTCAGTAAAACACTTCTTTTACTTCCAGTCCAGATGGCTGTGTAGGTAAACACAGCTTCTTGCCTCCTCACACAACCACATAAAAATTACAACTAAACTACAGACCAACCATTATTCAGAACCACCAAAAATCAAGCTTAATAGAAATTCTACAACCATGGAATAAACAAGAAGCCACACTGAGACTGGAAGGAGGGGTGGAGAAGCTGAATGGTGGGCACCATGGCTACGCAGGGTAAATAAAAATCGAGAGGGGTATCTCAGGAGTGAGAGGAGCCAGCCCCACATAAGGCTTCCAAGCCTGGGGTTCCAGTGCCAGGAAGATAAGTTCATAACTTCTGGAAGTAGAAAAGAGTCAGCAATGAGAAGAGGGAAGACAGAAACTTCTTGAGTCCCATGTAGTGGACTGAATGCACCCATGCACGGACTTGTTAAGACTTACTCCCTCGGAGCTCCAGCACCAGGACAGAAGCTTGAAAGGCACCAGAGGTATACAGGGAGGAACTGATTTGTCTGGCATCAGGGCAAGTGCTGGGGCAGGGCCAGCTTTCTCCTAGACAGAAGTGGTGGCATGGCTATTTTCCTTAGATGAGCTCTAAACCCGCAGAGCCTGCAGGTGAGTGCCATATCTGAGACTCCATCATCTGGTTCACACTGTTTACCACACCCAGATGATTGCATGAGGCTCTGTCCACACAACTTACAGGGCCACCCAAGCTGCTTCCACTGACTTTTCCAAATGAATGAGTTTGCTCGTATTTCAGACTTTCCTTAATTATCTCAAACAGAAACAATATCTGATTTTGGTGAGCCCTACATCTCTCACTAAGTGGACCCAGGCCTGGCACTAACAGCAGCTGACCCTGCTTCACATCTTGATCTTGCTTGGGCAGCCCTAAGCCCATCACAATTAGCAACCATTTGGAGATCACATTGCAGCTTATGCCATTAACTGTGGATAGGACACAGGTGGAGGCTGACCTTTGCCAGCAACCACTGGGACACCCCAGAACTTGTGCATATATTGGGCAAACAAGAAAACAGTTTGAAGCTCCACCATCAACCACTTCCACAACTGACACACTCAAAGATGAACTTAGTGGCATCAGAACCCTGGCTCTCTGGAATGACACCCTGCATAGCTTATCCTCCACAGTGCCCAGGGTTTGGTTTAGTGGTGACAGCCAGTCCTTGCAGCTGATGGCTCTGTGAAAATTCATCCCACTGACCTAACAAGGGAAATCAAGGCCAAACTACAAGAGGAGGGTGTATACAGCCCCTATGGTGGAGGTACTTTGAGTCCCTGCTTGGATGATTGGGAAGGCTGAGCCACTGGATCTTATAGGGCACTTACTATAGTAAGCCATGCTATCAAGTCAGGGAGACATAGCAGCTTTTTCTATTACACAGAAACAAACACAAGGATGCTGCCCAAATGAGGAGAAAGATAAAAATGGGCCAAATGAAAGAACAAAACAAAACTCAAAAAAAAATTAAACAAAATGGAGACAAGCAATCTACTGGATAATGATTTCAATACACTGGTTATAAGGATGTTCAATGATGTTAGGGGGAGGTAGCTGATCTCAGAGGGACATTCAACAGTATAAAAAGAGCTAAGGGAACCATAACATATAAGTATTCAGAAATGAAGTATACACCAACTGAAATGAAGAACAATTTACAGGCAATCAACTGTACTGTCATTTTGTCCCATCCACTCAAGCCCTTGTCCTGGGACCTGACACATATAGTGGGTGGTGAAGGTGTATCCAGGAGCTTTGCTGGAGACCTTCCCTGGAGTCACAGGCTGTCTCACCTCAGCCCCAGGTTGCACCAGTGCACCCGGGTGTGGATACCTGCATAGAGGAGACAGGAGTGAATGGAAATGCCCCTTGAATGTCCCCTCATCAATCCAAGAATTGAGGAGCCCCTTGCCTGTACCCCTGCCACCAGGAAGAGGGCTCTCCAGCTCCAGGCCATTATGAGGGGCTGTGTCATCAGGACTCCTGTATGGGAGAGTTTGGGTGAGAGTGATGCTCTCAGAGAACAGACAAACCCACATTCATCCTAATGTACCTCCTCTCATTTTCATATTCATGAGGCAGATTGTTTCATAGCTGAAATCTTGACCCTGCCTGAGAGACAGTAGAAGACACAGGACCACATTCAGCAGGAGACTCAGGGTCCAAATCCTAATTAATTAGTGTTGTAGGATATGTGGTCCTTGACAGGTCCCTGAGATCTGTGCAGATATAGCTCCTCCCACTGAGCAACAAGCATTCAGAACATACTCTCCTCATTCAGAACCCACCTTTGAGTCACATGGAGACCACCTGGACCAGTTCTGGACTTTAATGATAAATGTCTTATTCCTAGATCCGTGCATATCCAAAATGCTGCTCTTAGTGAGTTAATAGAACCACCCCTGACCCAGCTCCTTACAATTCAGATACAAGGAAGCCACAGAAATAGCCCCAAGAACTGTGGTCCTCATGTCTTATCAACTGGTAAATTCTCTGATACCATAGGATGTTTATAGTCACTTCATGTCCAACTCTTATTATAGATGTTTTCAGGAAAAGAAGAAGACCCAATCCTAACAGGAATCCTTCTTCAGCTCCTTCTGAACCTGTTTCTGGGCAGCCTGCCTGAGCTCAGGTGTCCAGTGCCCTCTGCTGCTCAGCCTGTGCCCTGCAGTATAGGGTCCTACCTAGGTTCAGAGGGAATGGACCTCTCAGCATCTCTAGTCCAGTGTTAAAGGCCGAGACCTGATTTGAAAATGTTTTCACAGGGAAACTTTGTGCTTTGACATCTCTGGATGCACAACCATGCTTTCTAAACCCCAGCGACTCATAAGGAACCCCATAGCCAGGGCTCTTTGAAGCTACCAGGGAGCTCCTTTCTTTAAACG
>PVKU01017096.1:0-12473 GCA_004027475.1 Anoura caudifer | reverse complement strand
CTCAAGGAACTTAGTGAGGACCTTAGCAGCATAAAAAAGATACACGCAGCAGCCAAGGGTTCAGCTCTGGCTGGTGTAAGTCAGTGGATTGAGCAACCGCCTGTGAACCAAAGGGTTGCCAGTTTGATTCCCAGTCAGGGCACATGCCTGGGTTGTGGGCCAAGTCCCCAGTAGGGGGTGCACGAGAGGCAACCACCAATTGATGTTTCTCTCCCTCTCTTTTGCCCTTCTTTCCCCTTTCTCTAAAATAAATAAATAAAATCTTTAAAAGAACTCTTTAGAAACCAAGGAATTACTAACTGATATAAAGAACAATTTACAGGGAAACAGCAGTGCAGTGGATGAAGCCAAGAATCCAATCAATAATTCAGAATATAAAGAAGCAAACAACAACCAGTCAGAACAACAAGAAGAAAAAAGAATCCAAAAAAACGAGGATAGTGTAAGCAGTCTCTGAGACAACTTTCAGAGGTCCAGCATTCGCATCATAGGGGTGCCAGAGGGAAAAGAGAAAGAGCAAGAAATTGAAAATCTATTTGAAAAAATAGTGAAAGAAAATTTCCATAATTTGGTGAAGGAAATAGACATACAAGTCCAGGAAGCACAGAGAGTCCCAATTATGATGGATGCCAAGAGGCCCACTGCAAGACACATCACGATTAAAATTCCAAAGGTTAAAGATAAAGACAGAATCTTAAAAGCAGCATGAGCCCTGGCTGATGTGGCTCAGTGGATTCAACGTGGGCTGTGAATCAAAGGGTCCCGGGTTCAATTCCCAGTCAGGGCACTGGGGGACCTGGGTTATGGGCCAGGTCCCCAGTAGCATAGGGGGTGCACAAAAGGCAACCACACGTAGATGTTTCTCTCTCCTTCCATTCCCCCATGTCTAAAAATAAAATAAATAAAATCTTTAGAAAAAAAAAAGCAGCATGAGAAAAGAAGTTAGTTACCTACAGGGAGTTCCCATAAGAGTGTCAGCTGATTGCTCAAAATAAACTTTGCAGAGAAGAAGGGGCTGGAAAGAAGTATTCAAAGTCATGAAAGGCAAGGACCTACATCCAAGATTGCTTTATCCAGCAAAGCTTTCATTTAGAATGGAAGGGCAGATAAAGTGCTTCCCAGACAAGAAAAAAACTAAAGGAGTTCATCATCACCAAGCCATTATTATATGAAATGTTCAAGGGACTTATTTAAGAAAAAGATAAAAACCATGAACAGTAAAATGACAGCAAATTCACAACTGTCAACAACTGAATCTAAAAACAAAAACAACTATGCAAACAATAGAACAGGAACAGAATCACAGAAATGGAGATCACATGGAGGGTTATCGGCGGGGAGGGGGAAGGAGGAGAGAGGGGGAAAAGGTGCAGGGATTAAGTGCAAATCGGTAGTTACAGAATAGACAGAGGGGTGTAAAATACAGTGTAGGAGGAAATGGAGAAGCCAAAGAACTCAAGCAGGACCCACGGACAGGAACTAAGGGCCGGAATTGCCTGAAGGAGTGGGGGTACCAGGTGGAGGGGAGTAAAGGGGGGAAAACTGGGACAACTGAAACAGCATAATCAATAAAACAGACTTAAAAAAAGATGTGTGCATTTCGTGTTGTGTGAATTTTTTTCTAAAAGCCAACGAATACTCGACTCTGTTAATGACTCGCAGGCTGAGTGTTTGGGGGTGAGGTGTACCGATGTTCGCAACTTACTCTGGGACGCATGCAACGAAAGAGGGAAAAGATGGGTCCAGGAGTGAGGGGATGGAGCAGGCGTGGGTGCGTGGGTGTTCGCTGCAGATTTTCCTGGGGGTTTGAAAGCTTTCATAAATAACATGGCCAGGGGCAAGTCCCAGCGCAGAATGTCAGTCTCCAGCGACGGGTCCCTGGTCGCAGCCCCCCCCCCGGCCCTTTGTTTATCTCTGTCACAGTGTCACAGACCACACGACACCCTTTCAGTAGGGATCTCCTTCACTCGGACCCCTCCCGGCCCGCCCCGCCCTGTTCAGACGACCGACCGCCGGACCCTGGTCGGGCTCCATGCACATATTAGGGGAAGCCCGGCACTTCTTCGGTATCGCGTGATTCCTTGAAGGGGCGTGACCTTCTTTCTTCCACGGCAGAGACCCCTGTGCCCTCGCTGCCTGCACTTGAGTTTCAGTCCTCATCTGTGGACACTGGGCCCACTGATGGCTCTGTGAGCCGGGCTGGGTCGTCCAACGTGGCTTCCTTCACCGCCTGGCAGCCCCAGGGGACGCTGGACGGTGGGGCTGCAGCCACGATGCCCTGGGCATCGGCAGCAAGGAGCTGTCCTGCTTCCATGGCAGCTCAGGGTCCCCAAAGAACAAACCTGAAAGCTTCCAGGCCTTCTTGAGGCTCAGGTCTGGGACTGGCCCCACTCCAGCTGTGCTCTGGAATCGGACGGGCTGGTGCTGCACGCAAGGGGGGCTGCTCAGGAATGCGGGGGACCCCTCACCCCGCGAGACCAGGCCTCTGTTTCCAGGGAGCCAGGAGGCTTCCCCTGGGAGCTTCCACTCCCTCACCCACCCTGTGGGACCCGAAGCCCTGCCTCCCCCTCTCTGTCCAAGAGGGAGCGGCTGGTGGAGCTCTTTCCAGGAAAGACACCCTGGGCCCAGACAACCACGGTTTTCAGACCTGAGGCCGGAGAGCAGACAGGGCGGGGCCTACAGTAGCCCTGACCTGGTCCCGATTCCACTGGGGCACCAGGCGTAAGCCCAGCAGTTATTCTGCAAGCTTGCCCAGGCCCAGTGGTGCTGAGCTGGGGGCAGGGGCGGTGCCCAGGCTGGGGGTGGAAGTGGGTCTGGGAGGGGTGAGCATGTAGGCTACCACCTGGCTTTCCCCCTCTCTCCCTCCTCCCTCTTCCTTCCCCCTCCCCGCCCAGGCACTCCTGGACTAGGGGGCGGGGGGGGGGGGCGGCCCACTGGACGCAGACCCTCAGATGCCAGGGGAATCCCAGCACCTTTGTCCCCTCCCGCAGAGCTGCCCCTGGACACACCCAGGGACGTTGGCAGTAAGAGGACTCCATTCTCCACTGGAGACCGATGCTGCTGTGTGGTTTGCTCGAGTCCAGCCCTGTGCTGCTTTTGTCTCCTGCCGCTCCTCCGCTTGGACCTCCATCGGCCGTGTGAATGTCCCTCTTCCACAGAGTGCCCTGGTCCCTGTAGGACTGAGCTTTTCCCTCAGCGCCTGACCCAGGGCTCCCGGCTCCACTGCTCAGGCTGCTGGCCGGCCATTGCGCAGCACCTCGCTGTCCTGTTGCCCAGCCTGGCACCTGCCTTGGGGACGCTCAGGAAACACGGGGAACAACACGCACTGGGGCTCCTCTCCAGTGCTGGGCGGCCGGTTGCAGGAGGACGGCGAGCAGACGCTTTCACTCTGCCTGGAGCAGGGACTTCGCTGCTGCTTGGTCCTCAGTATCAGCTTCATCTGAGCCTCTGGCCGCTCCGAACCTACCAAGCCCAGCCTCCAGACCAGCAGGCTGCCCGCTGCCCGGGAACTGGGGAGTGAAGTGGGTGGCGGAGGGAAGCAGACCGAGTAGTAGGTGGAGCATCCATCCCCATTTGGGGAAAGCAGGAGGATGGAGACAGGCAGGCAGGGAGGAGGGGCTGCTCCCACCAGACCTTCTCCGGAATGGAGGGGCACTCCCCAGGGAGCAGGAAGGAAGCCCACTGCCCTGCTCCTGGGTCTGTTGGAGGAACCCCGAGGCTGGCTGCAGGGGTTGGGGTGCAGGGCAGGCCCTGGCCAACAGCTCTGAGCTGCCCCCTGAGGCACTGCAGGAACAGGCCCCAGGGGTGCTTGGAGGCCATGGGATGTGCAGACCGGTGTTTGCTTCCTGGGGCCCTGGTCCCCCAGGCCCCTGTGGAATCGATAACGGGTCTGCCGCCCGGAGCAGCTCAGCTGAGGCTTCCCCACTGGGAAGCACTACCCCTCGCAGTGTCGGCCTGGGGCAGGTCTCTGCTGGTTCCTAAAGCCAGGCAACCGACCACCTCCGGGAAGCAGCCAGCAGACCCCGCCCCCAGCTCGATCCCAGCGGCAGCACCTGTGATGGGAAGGCGGGCCTCTCTTCAGAGCTCGTGTGCGGATGGGGGGGGGGGGGGGGTGCGGCGCTGAAAGGGACTGAGGGTGTGCAGGGCAGCTCAGCCAGCGTGAGTGCCTGCCAGGCTCAGGGTGAGCCCCGGTGAGGATGGCTCGGGCCCGCTGCCCGAGTGACGGGTACATTGCACCCTTTCCAGGTTGGGGAGGGTCGTGGATGCAGTGGATGAACTGGCCTTTTCTCTTTCCCCAGGACTCCAGACCCATTCCACTCCAGACTCATTCCTGCCTGAGGGCTTAAAAAAAAAAAGATAATTTATTTTTAGAGAGAGGGGAAGGGAGGGAGAAAGAGGAGAGAAACATCCGCGTGTGAGAGAAACAGTGACTGGCTGCTTCTCCTACATGTCCTGACCTGGGACCAAACCTGCAACCCAGACATGTGCCCTGATGGGGAATCGAACTTGTGGCCCTTCGCGTTGGAGAACGACACCCAGCCCGCTGAGCCACACGGGCCAGGGCCTGGGGACTTTTGCCCGGAGTGCTCACCTCTGGCTTTGCTCAGTGGGCTGCTTCCTGCCCACCTGGCTCCACCTGTCATATCATCTCACCCTCATTCTCCGCATGGCACTGGGAACGCAGGGGTCCCACTATCCTGTTGACCTGCCTGCCTTCGCTCTTATCACGGGGACCACTGCAGCTCAATACACATTTGTTGAGAGAATAAGAGGAGATACTGAGGCCTAAGCAGAGTGGCAGCAGTGGGGATGGAGAGAGGGTGGGCTAAAGCCACGTTAAGAAGCTCAGACGTTTGCCCACCCATCGGAAGAGGGCATATGCATCTCAGGTTTCTGGCGTGGGGACAGTTCTCGAGCCCAGAGTGACCGTCGGAGAAGCGCAGCCTGCCCCTCCCTTCTATGAAGCACTTTGGCGGCGGCCGCCCTGCCCGCCCCGGCGCCGAGGTGCTCCTGAGGACCGGGTGATGGCCAAGCTGCAGGCTGGCTGAGTCACTGGGGGGTTGACTTTGTCACCGCCCCTCCCGCGGCCCCGTAACTGCTGTGTCACCGCAGAGATCCCCTTTTCGCAGACCTTTGCATTTTTAAATGAAAGCCAAGTCACTGGACCTCCCTGGGAAACCGCGCAGCAGCGCCTGTTTCCAGGTGTCCGCGCAAGGGCAGGGTGAAACGGCCGCCGGTGTGGGTGACATTTGCAGAGGGCGGCCGGTTGAGAAGCAAGTGGGGCTGGGGGACTAGCGAGCGAGCCCCTCCGGTCAGCAATGCCTCGGAGCCCTGCTGTTGGGACACGTGTAGGCAGGCAGGCAGCTTGTGGGGGCGGGGGGGTCCCAACGTGGTGGCAGACAAAGAAAGCCGCACCCTGCGGGCTGAATCCATGCGCCTCTTTCTGGCTGGCTGCTGAGTCAGCCCGCGGAGCCGGCGCCGGCGGTGCCGCAGGATGAGGCCCGGGGCTCCCTGGCGGGGAAGCGCCGCCCTTCCCCGGGCTAGAGGTCGCGGCCCTGCGGCCAGGGGTCTGTAGGGGTGACGGCTGCCGCGGGGGGGCAGCACGAGGTGGCACCGCGGCTCGGCAGGGCCCGCCAGCCTGCGGAGACGGGACAGGGGCGCCGGGATCGCCTAGCCCCTCAGGACCCTGCCTCTGCGGGCGGTGGAAGCCCCCCGGCAGTTCTGGGGAGACTCAAGGGGACACACGACCGCAGAAACCCGGGCCCCGCGCGCGGCGGACCTCACCCGGGCCTGACAGCCAGGCGACCACGCCCCCTCCACCTACCCGGCGGTGGGGCCGGGTGACGTCACGCGGCGCGCGGCATTGTGGGGCGGGGCCGAGCCGGGGGGAGGGGCGCGGAGACGCCATTTTCCGCGGCGGGGCTGGAGCGCCGGCGGGTCTTGGGGCGGCGGCTGTGAGGGAGCCGCGGGGACAGCGCGAGCGGACGGCCGAGGATGCTGCGGGGCGGTCGCGCCGGCGCTCCTCGCTCGTGATAGCGGCGCTGCGCCTGAGGCGGCCGAGGAGGCCGAGGCGGCGGGTCCCGTGCTGTCCCGCGACGCGCACGCGCCCGCGGCCTCCGGAGCTGACAGCGCCAGCGCGCGGCCCGCGGGAGCAGCACGGTGAGTGCGCCGGCCCCAGCCTCACCCTCGTCCATTCCCTGCCCTTCCTGTCCCCGGCCGCCGCCGCACCCACGTCCCCTCCAGGTTCGTGTTTCTTCGCTCCCGCATCCCGGCCCGAGTCCCCGCATCCCCGCCCGGCCCCGCATCCCCGCCCAGCCCCGCATCCCTGGCTTCACATTCTCCTCCCGGCCCGGCTTCCCCAGCGCAGTCCCGCTGCGGGCGGGGGCGGCCGTTCCGGGAACAGCTGCGGCCCTGGGAGCCGCGCCCGGGGAGGTGGCCGCCCCCGGGAACGCGGCGCGCGGGGCGGGCGACGCCGGGAGGGGCGCCGGGCCGCTTCGCTTTGTCCGATTCCTCCGTTTCCTTCCGGCCGCCGCCCTCTCCCGCGGCGCCGCCCTGGGCTCGTCCCTGTCACGCTCGCGGGCGACGCGCGGCCGGGCTGGCGGGCGGCGCGCAGGGTCCCGCCCGAGGGGCCGCCGGAGCTCGCTGTCCTCCGGGGTCCCTTTCTCATCCCTTTAGTAACAGGACCGCAGGACTTGAGACGGGTCGCCCGCAGCGTCCGCCACAGCTGGCGTGGCTCCTGCCGACAGCAGCCGCCCTGGGGTGCAGGGCGGTCAGATTGGGTGCACCCCGTTCCTTAAAATTGCTAAAATAAAGCATTGCAAAAGGGATTGGATGGTTTTTTATAACTTGGGGTTTGGAGATCGGGTGTTTTTGTGTCAGAAATTGTGTATTGTAGCTTATCGCTGTTTTATTAAACAACACATTCATACTTTACACATGAAGCGTTTGATGAGGAGTACTTGTAAAACCATGTTTTTAAAAAGTGTGAGAACCACGGGAAATTTGAGATGCACCGTTTAAGTGCTGGGTAAAGGCCAGTTGGTTCTGATTGTTTGCATGGTTCAGTTCCAAGGCTTTTTGGCCCCCTTGCTTTTCCCCCCGAGGCTAAAATTGTGTACAGGGTGACTGAGCCATTGATCAGAATCATTAGCTCAAAATACATTGTAATGACCTCCTTAAATCTCATAATCTTATTAGAGCTCTGGATTGACCTCTTCCAGGGATGTCAGCAGCCGGGAGTGGGAAAGTTGATTCATTGTTCTGTTAGCGGAGTGTCTGTGAGACTCCGGCGGCACTAAGTGTTAAAACATTCTGGACCGAAGGGTCGGAGTCCTAAGAGCCGGTGTCTGCTCGTCCCCTAAGGCGGCACATCCTGCTGCAGCGGAGCCCGGAGCGGCTGGGGGCGGGAGCGCGCAGGGCGAGGACCTCCTGGGGCGCCTGCCTCGCCCCCTGGGCTTCGGCCTCTAAAAACGCTGGACATCGCACAGCGAGCGCGGAGAGATGCAGAGGGGACCGCGGGCAGGGCCGCCCGCCGCGAGGTGGAGGGAGGAAGGGCCGCTCAGAGGAGCAGGCGTGCCTTGAATGCATTACACGTTCTGAAGCATGTTCGTGGTGTTGAAAACAGAAAAGCCAACGTTGTAGCTTTCCATATAGGCCTGCAAACTGTCTTCAAACAATTCTGTAAGGAACCCCCGGAGATAGAAACATCAAAAGTTGAACAAAATGTAGGATTTGTATAATCTGGAAACAAGTGGAGTGTGATAAGAAACCAGAACTTTATGTAGCAAAGTCATCAGTAACACCCAAGTGGAAGTACAGGAAGGTGTTTTTTTTCCCATTTTACTTTCATTGACACTATTACAGACATCCCCCTCCCCCCTCCAAAGTACAGGGAAGCTTTAAGTGTCGAATTTGAGGCATGAAATAGACGCGATTCGCTGATGAAGATTGTGGAAACGTGGTCTTAAGAAATGTCTACTGAGAGCCAGCTGGATGGCAGGCCACGTGCTAATGGGAGTCGGTGATGCAGAGAGAGAAGCCCCTGGCTGTCCTGCAGCAGCTCCTGGTCCAGTCAGGAGGGGAGACAGGAAACAGGGTGCCCGGTGGATTGGGGTGACGCCTGCCTGGGGTCCTGGGGAGGTGACTCCCAGTGGCGGTTCTGGGGGGCGTAAGCCCTCCGGGACTGCAGTGAGGGGAGTGTCGGGGTGGGTGGGATGGTCCGAGGAGATCAGGACTGGCTTGAGCAGGTGCCTGGGGGGTTGCCTTTGTCCCCAGTGTAGGAAGGAGGCTTGGAGGATGCAGGGAGCGAGGTGACATTTTAGGAGCTTCAGGTCGTGGGGCAGGTTCTTTGAGCTGAGCTAAGACTAGTTAGGAAGCCACTAATCCCCAGTGGGGACGGAGAGCTTCTGAGTTAGGGCAGTGGCGGTAGGAGCCCAGGAGCAGGGGGGTCAGAGTGGCCTTGGTTTGGGCCGAGTAGGGCGTGCGGGGGCGGGGCTGCGGGCCGAGAGGGAGGAGCAGCGCCGGCGGGCGGGCGGCGCTGTGGCGGCCGTCAGCTGGAAGCCCACCCCTCTGCTCCGCCTGCCCTCCCCTTCCTCCTCGCCCTCTCCGAGGCGCCTCTCCCTGGGCACAGGTGTTCTCACGTCCCTGCTGTGGACTCTGCTGTGCGGTTCACCGAATTACTGTCTTCCTTAGTTGCTGTCTGTCCCTCCACTTCCCGCCCTCATCCCCTGAGGGTGGGGTTTGTACCTGCTGTGTCCTCTGTCTGCGGCAGGAAAGCACTTAGTACTGGTTTATTGCAGGACACGCCTAGAGCGTCTCCCTCAGCCCGCTGGCCGGTACCTTGGACACCGCGCTGGCTGGTGAGGAGGGAGGAAGGAGGCTTGGAGCCTGACTCTGGGGGTTCCGTCCAAGGTGTTTGCTGGCGGCCAGGTGTGGAGCACTTGGAGATTCAGGGCTGGAGCCCGAGACAGATTCAGGCTGGAGGTAAAGACCCGAGAGACCTCCTGCCGAAAGCCAGCCGCGTGTCCCCAGAGACTGCAGTGGCCCTGAAGGGCAGGAGTGAGCCTTGGGCAGAGGGAAGGGCAGGTCGGCGTCAAACTGGCTGAGAGGTCAGGGGAGAGCTGGACAGAGAGCCTGTTGGATTTGGCTTCTCACAGGTTACTGACGACCTTTGAAGCTCCTCCGGAGGCACCCTTCTGCCTCTCGGCCTCCTGGCTGGTGGGCTCTGCAGGGGAAGATGAACTGCGTTTATTTAACCAGCTTTGGAGGTGGGCGAAAGCAGTTTGGATCTAGGCTTCTGCACACGCTCGGGGTGCTGCCTGAGCTTGCAAAGTGAAGCACAGGAATGCATGTCCGTGAGCACACGTTTAAAGCGGGTTTAGTGCATGTGTGAAGTGGGGGCTGTGTCTTTGGTTCTAAAATGTCCAGTCACCCCGATGGATGCTGGCTCCTTCCCTGACCAAGTGCGTGGTGTGGAAATTCATGCTCAGCCCCGGGAGCTCACTGGGCCCCTACTGCTGAAACCCGCGACGCGCGGCTGGCACTGGACCCGACAGAATTGGTGCTGCAGGCGCCTGCATCCTGCTGGGGAGGGAGGTTCCGGGTAGAGAGCCAAGGCACTCAGGCCAGAGGTGCCGGTGGGCGTGAGGCTGGGGCCAGGCTCGGGGCGGTTTGCTGGCCTTGCTCTCGGGCCAGGACGCTGCGGCTACACTCAGTCCTGCAGCTGCTTCTGCCGGGAGGCCCTTGTCCCAGCCCCGCAGTGGCAAAACCCGGGCGACGTGGGTCCTGCCCTGACTCCCTGGGGTCGCTGGCCTCCGTGGAGTGTCCCAGGCGCCCTCTCGGTCTGGCCCAGTTTCTGTTCCTCACAGAGTCTGGCGTAGAGTAGAACAGGTGCCCAGTATTGAGTCTTTCTTCCTTTTTTAAAAGATTTTATTTATTTATTTTTTGGGGGAGTGAGAAAGACAGGGAGAGAACCATCAGCATGTGGTTGCCTCTCATGCGCCCCCTACTGGGGACCTGGCCCACAACCCAGGCACGTGCCCTGACCAGGAATCGAACTGCTGAGCCTTCAGGTCCTGGGACCACGCCCAGCCCACTGAGCCACACCGGTCAGGGCTGAGTGTTAGTGTTCTTACGGTGAGTACAGCGTGTTTCCTCCCAAATTCACTTGTTCTGCCCATTGCCAAAGGATGAGTAGTGTCGACCAGACGGGCAACATATGTTCAGATAATTTCTGATCCTTTTAAGTTGTGGGAAAAACACAGCATTCACTGTGGCAGCCACTTTTGAGTGCATGGTTCACTAGTCTTAAGCGTCTTCACGCTCGTGCAGCAGGGCCCTCGGACTTTCTCATCTTGCACAACTGAGACTTTGTGCCTGTTACACAACAACTCCCATCCCCTGCTCCTGGCAGCACCGCTCCGCCTTCTGTCTCTGCGAGTTGGGAAAGGAGGGCCCGCACAGCTGTCGATCTAAAACGTGAGTTTAGGCCCCCGCTGGTGTGGCTCAGTGAGAAAGACAGGGAGAGAAACATCCATCAGTTGCCTCTCACGTGCCCCCTACTGTGGACCTGGCCTGCAACCCAGCCATGTGCCCTGACTGGGCATCGAACCGGCAGCTGGCA
Organism: Anoura caudifer; assembly: GCA_004027475.1. NCBI lineage: Eukaryota > Metazoa > Chordata > Mammalia > Chiroptera > Phyllostomidae > Anoura > Anoura caudifer. Next base: position 1,852 of record PVKU01017096.1, on the reverse strand, counting down.
CTCAGCCCACTGAGCCACACCAGCCGGGGCAGAATTCGGGTCTTGTGGTTGTGGGGCTGGTGTCCTGGACTCCTTGCTGGCTCCTCGGTTCTGAGTGGTGGCCGCCTCCATCTCTAGAGCCCTGTTCCTCCCCCCTCTGAGCCTCCGACTTCTAGACCCAGGCGTTCAGGGCTCACGTGACTAGGACTGGCCCAATGAGGTCAGCTCCCTGTCCTGAAGGTCACTGATCTGGGACCGTCATCACATCTGCCGAACCCCTGGCCTGCAGCTCCGAGATTGCTGTTGCTCGAATCCCTGGGAGAAGGTGAGGGCATACCAGGGGTCAGGGCCCTTGGAGGGGGCGTCTCACTCTGCCCGTCACAGCTCAGCTCACGTGTTCTCAAAAGAAGACCATTTGTCGCCATCTGTCAGTGAGTTCCGAGCACACGCAGCATGGAACGTTAGGGAAGTCTGCTTTGAAAAAATTGGGACAATTTGCGTACAGTGAAGTCGTAAGATTTTAAATGTACCGTTCAGTCATTTTTTAACAGATTTTATTTATTGATTTTTTAGAGAGGAAGGAAGAGCGAAACACTGATTTCTTATTCCACTTATTTCTGCGTTCCTCAGTTGATGCTTGTATGTGCCCTGACTGGGAGTCGAACCCGCATCCCTGGCTGATTGGGACCCTGCTCTAACCAGTGGGGCCGCAGGCAGGGCTGTTGGTCCAGTTTTGAGGAAGGCCTGTCGCAGCAGCCCAGAGAGCTCCCTCCCGCCCCTGCCAGGCCTCCGTCGCCTCCCTCGCCTCCCTCAGGCTGCTCTGTTCTGGTGTCCATGGCGCAGGTCCCCTCTACCTCGGCCGGAGCTGCGGTGACCGAGGCTGCGCGTGAGTTTGTGCCCCAGCTCTGCTCACTGCACCCAGCACTTGGAGATCGCCACATGGTCTCGCTTGCCCGTGGCCTCGTGTGCCCGTGGCCTCGCGTGCCCGTGGCGCCGGTCACTTCTCGCTCTGGAGCAGGGTCTGCTGTGCGAGGCGCCCCGTGCGGCCGCGCTTCTCCAGAGGTGCTTCTGGGGGGCGGGGGCGCGCATCTCATCCAGGCTGCATGGGGGCCCAGTCCCTCGCGTGGGGTCTCTCGTCGGGCCCGTGCAAGGCCAGCGTGTAAGGACCTGCTCTGTTGCGTGGCGTCGTGTGCTCGTGCACTCCCAGCAGGTGAGCGTGTGTCCGTGCGCGCCGGTCCTCTCCGGTCTTGCGCTGTGCGTACTCCCCGCACGTCCGCAGGGCTTTGCTGACCACCGCCCGTGCTGACTGCGCCTCAGGTGCCCGTGCGCCTCCGCCACCCTGCGGCGTCTGTTCACAGTGTTCTGCCCGTCTGAACGCGGGCTCTCTGCCCCGTCATCGAGTGCAGGGCTTCTCTGCATGTCTCGGGGCTGGTCTTTTGCCGGGTACAGAGGCTGCACATGAGTATTTGTTCCCAGTCTGTGGTTTAACTCTCTTTAGACTGAGCCTTCTATATTTTTTAAAAGGAAATCAGAGGGTTTATTCATTTAATCAAAGCTTGTCCCATCTGCTCCTTACTTTTTCTTTTTTCCTTTCTGTTTTGTTTTACTGAATGTGGCCGGTAAGAAGATACCAGTCTCAGGCGCGCGGGTCTGCGCGGTGGGCAGGCGCCGAGGCTCCTTCCTCCGCCTTCTGCCCCCTCCGCCCCTCACCCTGTAGTTTCCATTTTGATGAAGTTCAGTTTAGCGCTTTTTCTGTCGTGGTTCCTGTTTTCCACTGCCCTTTCTGTTCATGTTTTTGGGTAATTCAAACGTGTCCTCTCGGGAGAACTCGTGACTCGGAGAGAAGTGAGCCTGTGAGCGAGGCCCCCCCCCC
>PVKU01017095.1:0-12472 GCA_004027475.1 Anoura caudifer | reverse complement strand
AAACAGAGGCAACTAAACTATCAGATTTTGAGTTCAAAGCAACGGTTGTCAGGAAGCTCCATGAGCTCTCAATGAGCGACCAGAAACTACAGGGAAGCTACAACGAACTCACTGCAAACTACATCAACATGAAAAAGGAAATAGAAACTATCAACAAGGGCCAAGAGGAAATGAAGAATGCAATTTCTGAACTGAAGAACACACTGGAAGGAATGAAAAGCACAATCAATGAAGCAGAAGATTGGATCAGCAAGTTGGAGGACAAAGTAGAGAAAAACAACCAGAATGAGAGATAAAAGGAAAAGAGGCTCAGAAAGAATGAAGAGGGATTAAGAGAAATGCAAGACAATACGAAACATAATAATATCCGTATAATAGGGATACCAGAAGGAGAAGAAGAAGAGCAAGGGATAGAAAACCTTTTTGAAAAAGTAATGATGAAAAACTTCCATAATTTGATGAGAGAAAAAGTCACACAAATCCAGGAAACACAGAGTCTCAATGAAGAGGAAGCCAAAGAGGCCCACTTCAAGACACATCATAACTAAAATGGCAAAATTGTAATACAAAGAGAGAATCTTAAAGGCAACAAGGGAGAAAAAGGAAGTAACATAAAAGGGAGCCCCAATAAGGTTAGCAGCTGACTTCTCAATGGAAATGCTCCAAGCCAGAAGAGAAAGGCAAGAAATATTCCAAGTAATGAGAACCAAAGGCCTGCAACCAAGACTACTTTACCCAGGAAGGCTTTCAATCAAGATAGAAGGCCAAATAAGGAGCTTCCCAGACAAAAGAAGTCTAAAAGAATACATCTCTACCAAACTAGCTCTGAAAAAGATACTAAAGGGACTGCTTTAAGGAAAGGAAGGAAAAGAGAAAAAGAGAGAGAGGAACACAGGTATGAAAATGGCAATGCACAGGTACCTATCAATAATAACCTTAAAGGTAAATGGATTCAATGCTCCAATCAAAAGGCATAGAATAGCTGAATGGATAAGAAAGTATGACCCACATATATGCTGCCTACAAGAGACCAACCTCAGGAAAAAAAGACCTACATGGACTCAAAGTGAAGGGCTAGAAACAAATTTTCCAAGCAAATGGACAGGGAAAAAAAGTCGAGGTGGCAATACTCATATCAGACAAAATAGACTTCAAAAGAAGGGCCATAAAGAGACACTCAGAAGGTCACTTCATAATACTCAAGGGATGAATCCAGCAAGAAGACATAAACATCGTAAATATATATGCACCCAACACAGGAACACCTAAATACATCAAGAAAAATCTAGAGGACTTCAAGAAAGATATTGACAACAACACAATTATAGTAGGGGATTTTAACACCCCACTGTCAAAAATGAACAGATCTTCCAAACAAAATATCAGCAAAGACATTGTGGCATTGAACAACATTCTAGATGAAATGGACTTAACTGACATATATATATAGAGAGAGCCCTTCATCCCAAAGAAACTAAATACACATTCTTTTCTAATGCACATGGAACATTTTCAAAGATAGACCATATGAGAGGACACAAAACAAGCCTCAACAAATTCAAGAAAATTGAAATCAAACCAAGCATTTTTCCAACCACAAGGGACTGCAACTAGAAACCAACCCCAAGGGGAAAAACCCAAAGCACTCAAAATCATGGACATTGAATAGCATGCTATTAAACAATGAATGGGTCAAGAATAGAATTAGGGAGGAAATCAAAAAGTTTCTGGAAACAAATGAAAATGAACTCACAACAACCCAAAACTTATGGGACACAGTGAAAAAAGTCCTAAGAGGGAAGTTCATAGTGATACAGACTGACCTAAAAAAGATAGAAATACTTCAAACAAACAACTTAGCCCTACACCTACAAGAACTTCAGGAACAAAAACAAAGACAGTCCAGAGCAAGTAGAAGGAAAGAAATAACCAAGATCACAGCAGCATTAAATGACATAGAGACTAAAAGCACAATTCTAAGGATCAATGAATACAGGAGCTAGTTCTTCCAAAAGGTAAATAAAATTAACAAGCCTTTAAGCAGGCTCATCAAGAAAAAAAAGAGAGAGGACCCAAATAAACACCATCAAAAATGAAAGAGGAGAGATTACAACTGATACCACAAAGATATGCAGGATTGTAAGAAAATACTATGAAGAACTGTATGCCAAGAAATTTGAAAACCTAGGTGAAATGGACAAGTTTCTAGAAAGATATAATCTTCCAAAATTCAATAAAGAAGAAGCAGAAAGCCTGAACAAACCAATAACAGCAGATGAAATTGAAGCAGTAATCAAAAAACTCCCAAGACACAAAAGCGCTGGAGCAGATAGTTTCACAGAATTTTACAGAGCATTTAAGGAAGAGCTAACCCCTATCCTTCACAGACTATTCCAAAAAATCCAAAATGATGGAAGACTCCCAAACTCTTTTTATGAAGCCAGTATCATCCTAATCCCCAAACCAGATAAGACACAATAAAGAAAGAAAACTTTAGGCCAATATGGCTGATTAACATAGATGCTAAAATTCTCAACAAAATATTGGCAAACTGCATCCAACAATACATTAAAGAGATCATACACCATGATCAAGTGGGATTCATCCCAGGGATGCAAGGATGGTTCAGCATTCGCAAATCAGTAAATATAATACATCACATAAACAAAAGCAAAGACAAAAATCACATGACCTTATCAATAGATGCGGAAAAAACATTTGATAAGGTACAGCCCCCATTTATGATAAAAACACTGAGCAAAGTGGGAATAGAGGGAGCATTCCTCAACATAATCAAGGCCATATATGAGACACCTACAGCCAACATCATACTAAACGGGCAAAAATTAAAATCTTTTCCACTAAGATCAGGAACTAGACAAGGTGGTCCACTTTCACAACTTCTATTCAATATAGTGTGGAAGTCTTATCCACAGCAATTAGACAAGGAAAGGAAATAAAAGACATCTAAATTGGAAAGGAGGAAACAAAGCTATCATTGTTTTCAGATGATATGACAGTACACATAGAAAATCCTATAGACTTGGCCAAAAAGGTGCTCAACCTAATAAATGAATTTGGCCAAACAGCAGGCTACAAAGTCAATATCCAGAAATCAAAGGCATTTTTGTATACCAACAACGAAAGAGCAGAAGCAGAAGTCAAGGAAAAAATCCCATTTGATATAGCAAAAAGAAAAATAAAATACCTAGGAATAAACCTACACAAGGAGGTAAAAGACCTGTATGCAGAAAACTACACAACACTGAAGAAAGAAATCAAGGAAGACACAAACAAATGGAAACATATACCGTGTTCATGGATCAGAAGAATTAACACCATCAAAATGTCCATACTACCCAAAGCAATTTGCAGATTCAATGCAATACCTATTAAAGTACCAATGGCATAATTCACAGACATAGAACAAATGCTTCAAAAGATTATATGGAACCATAAATGACCTCAAATAGCTGCAGCAATTTTGAGAAAGAAGAGCCAAGTAGGAGGATCACAATACCTGATACCAGACTGTATTACGAGGTCACTGTAATCAAAACAGCCTGGTACTGGCACAAAAACAGGCACATGGACCAGTGGAATAGAACAGAGAGCCCAGAAATAAACCCAAGTCTCTATGGTCAATTAATATCCGACAAAGGAGGCAGCAACATAAAATGGAGTAAAAATAGCCTCTTCAACAAGTGGTGTTGGGACAACTGGACAGCTACATGCAAAAAAATGAAACTCAAGCACCAATTTACACCATACACAAAAATAAACTCAAGGTGGATAAAAGATTTAAATATAAGATGTGACACCATGAAAGTCCTAGAGGAGAACATAGGCAGGAAAATCTCAGATATTTCACGCAGTAACATTTTTACTGATATGTCCCCTAAAGCAAGGGACATAAAGGAAAGAATAAACAAATGGGATCTCATCAAAATAGAAAGCTTCTGCACAGCTAAAGAGAACAGTATTAAAATCAAAAGAGAAACAACTGTATGGGAAAACATATTTGCCAATGATACTTCAGACAAGGGTTTAATCTCCAAAATATATAAAGAACTTACACGACCCACTCTAAGAAGACAAGCAACCCAATTAAAATATGGGCAAAGGACTTGAACACACACTTCTCCAAGGAGGACATACAGAGGATCCAGAGACACATGAAAAGATTCCCAATATTGCTAGCTATCAGAGAGATGCAAATTAAAACCACAATGAGATACCACCTCACACCATTGAGAATGGCCATCATAAACAAAGCAACAAACAACAAATGTTGGAGAGGTTGTGGAGAAAAGGGGACCCTAGTGCACTGTTGGTGGGACTGCAGACTGGTGCAACCACTATGGAAAGCAGTATGGAATTTTCTCAGAAAACTAAAAATGGATATACCTTTTGACCCAGCAATTGCACTGCTAGGATTATATCCTAAGAACCCTGAAACACCAATCCAAAAGAATCTATGCACCCCAATGTTCATAGCAGCACTATTTACAAGAGCCAAGTGTTGGAAGCAACCTAGGTGCCCATCAGTAAATGAATGGATCAAGAATCCATGGTACATTTACACAATGGAATTTTATGCAGCAGAAAGAAAGAAGGAGCTTCTGCCCTTCACAACAGCATGGATGGAACTGGAGAGCATTATGTTAAGTGAAGTAAGCCAGGCAGTGAAAGACAAATACCATATGATCTCACCTTTAACAGGAACCTAATAAACAAAAATGTATAATATAACCAAAGACACTGAAATTGAGAAGGGGTTGATAGTCACCAAGAGGGCAGAGGGGAGGGAATTTCAGGGGGAAAGGGGAAGGGTTTAGAGCAACAAGTATGAAAGACACATGGACAAAATCTAGGGTGGGTGGAAATGGGAGGAAGGTAGGGAGGGCTGGGTCAGTGGGCTGGGATGGTAGTAAAAGACAGAAAACTGTACAAGAACAACACTTAAAAATAAAAAAAGAAAATATTACCTCTCTCAATTAAGCTCATGACAATGAAAACACTGGCAGATTTCAGAGACTATACAATTTGAATATTGTTAAAAATTATAACTAATTGTTTTCTTTTTATCCTTGCCATCTTTATTGTCTATTTATTTCACAGAATAACTAGATAATATTATGTCATAAAACTAAACTTATCTGGCTAATAAAATCAATGACTTTCCTGTGAAATTTGTGTAATAATCTGTGCTTAAGGGCTACTCACTTAATCTGAATTTTCTAGCCATATACATTTTTACAATATTCGTATTTTGGGAGGTATAACAGAACCCACCTGTGTATTTCCTTTTTCTCTGGGTTCTTTTGCTCGCCACCAATAAAAACTGTAGCTTTCAATGCCAGAGTTTGGTAAAAAGAAAAGGAATTATTTAATTGAAAGTTGTACAGGTTTAGAGTAATGGTGGAATTTTGCCATTAGGTCCCACTTCCTTTGAACATCGAAAAAGTGCTGCCCCCCATCACGCCTGCCAAGTCAGGCCAATCTCAGAGCATGCCAGTCAGAAGTACTGCCTTTTATAAAATCACAAAAGTCAGTGGCTCATTTCTCACTTTCTTTCTCCTGCTTTCTCCACAGTGCTGCCCCCTCACCTCTGCCGAGTCAGGCCAGTCTCAGAGCATGCCAGTCAGAATTACCGCTTTTCATAAAAACACAGAAGTCAGAGGCTCATTTTTGCTTCCTCCCAGTAATCCGTTCTCAGCTGAGTCAGCCTTTCACAGTTCCCAGCACCATCTGTGGTGTTGCCATGATCTCCATTTCTTAATCCAAAACCACATGGCACCTCCTCATGGCCAGCCATGAGCGTCCTTCCACCCCCTTTTGACGTACATGGTCCTGAAAGGTCCCCTCTGTATATGGTTGCCAGGTGGAAGAGGGATGAGGAGAGAACAAAGAGCATAATGGGAGTCAAACATATGGCAATGGAAGGAGACTAGAATCTGGGTGCTGAGCACACAATAGAGTTTATAGATGTTGTGTTATAAATTTGGACATACAAAATTTATGTAATATTATTAACAGTATTCCCAACACATATTATTTTGGAAAAAAATAGAAAGAAAACAATTGTCATAAAGAAAATTGTTTAAAACAACAATAACAAAAGACTAAACAATTCAATACAAAATTGAAAAAATAAAAAGAAACAATGAAATAAATAAGATTTTTATAAAAATATAATTTACTGAGACTAAGATGGACCAAGGTTAGAAGAACTAACACAGAAAGCCAGACTTTTCTGAATATATCATAATATACAATTTGTCTGTGTACAACATAGAGTATAAAACACAGTATGTGAACTATAAATCCACAGCTGTGCACATAAGAAGATATGCTAAGAATAAGACTTGTGACTATATCTTAATATATTCACTAATATATTAGTAATAATATATATATTATTTTACAACCACTTTACATGTATATTTTCAGATGATGCAAATAAAGGCATATTAATGTTATAAGGAACAAATATTTTAGTTTAAGATAAAAACATAAATGTAAACTCAAATTAAGTAAAAATCTGCATGTTAGACATAACCATAAAAATCCATGTTTTATTTTAAATATCTATTTACTGGCTCTGTCTACTAAGAATGTACCAAATCAATGATAAGCCCACAGCAATGAGTACCCCTAGTGTCCAGATTGTTCTTTAAATGCCATTCTCATCTAAAATGAACTGGAACTTCTTTTAGTAATTGATAATTTCAGATATAAATCAGGAAATATACATGATGAGTTTAGAAATGTCTTGTGCCAAAAAATAAGAAACAGGTAAAAGACAGAAGGGCTTAAACCTGAAGGACAAAGAAGGCAACATGAAAAGAAGGTGAAGGGATTAGGCAAAAAACATGTATGTATAACCCACAGATACAGGCAATGGTGTGGTAATGGTCAGAGGGAAGGGGGCATGGGGGCTGGGTGGAGGCAGGCAAAGGGGAGGGGTAGGAAACGGGGACATCTCTAATAGTGTCAATAATAAGAAATAAAGGAAAAATCTCTCCTGACCAAAGAGCCAAGGATGAAACAATTTTAGCATCAAAAAGAATAATTTATTTAAATACATTGAATATGTAAAAACACATAAATTTACAATGACATGGGATGGGGTGGCAGGGGATGGGAGGAATTATAAAATAATTTGCACTGAATTATAAAACCTCTTTGCACTGAAAATTGAAAATTGTTAATAACAAAAGCAAAGCATTGTTGCTAACTCTCCCATGTCCTCTACAATTCATAAAAAGTAAAGAAGACTATTTGATAGGATAAATTTTTTCTTTCATAAGAACTGTAGCTAATAAAGAATGACAAATTTAGAAAATCACTATTTTGCAACACTTAATGAATTCAGGTGAGGAGTGATCCTCAGTAGAATAGATTTTTGGGAGATTTGGCAATGAAAAGAGTTCAGCACCTGACAATTATCACTTTCACCAATAAATTTATTTCTTTTTATTTTTTTAATTTCATTTTTTTTATTTTAATTGTTGTTCTCGTATAGTTTTCTGTCTTTTGCTCCCACTCTAGCGCACCACCCCAGCCCTCCCCACCTTCCTCCCATTTCAACCCCCACTAGTTTTTGTCCATGTGTCCTTTATATTTCTTGCTCCAAACCCTTTCCCTTTCCCCCTGAAATTCCCTCCCCTCTGCCCTCTTGGTGACTATCAACCCCTTCTCAATTTTAGTGTCTTTGGTTATATTATACATTTTTGTTTATTAGGTTCCTGTTAAAGGTGAGATCATATGGTATTTGTCTTTCACTGCCTGGCTTACTTCACTTAACATAATGCTCTCCAGTTCCATCCATGCTGTTGTGAAGGGCAGAAGCTCCTTCTTTCTTTCTGCTGCATAAAATTCCATTGTGTAAATGTACCATGGATTCTTGATCCATTCATTTACTGATGGGCACCTAGGTTGCTTCCAACACTTGGCTCTTGTAAATAGTGCTGCTATGAACATTGGGGTGCATAGATTCTTTTGGATTGGTGTTTCAGGGTTCTTAGGATATAATCCTAGCAGTGCAATTGCTGGGTCAAAAGGTATATCCATTTTTAGTTTTCTGAGAAAATTCCATACTGCTTTCCATAGTGGTTGCACCAGTCTGCAGTCCCACCAACAGTGCACTAGGGTCCCCTTTTCTCCACAACCTCTCCAACATTTGTTGTTTGTTGCTTTGTTTATGATGGCCATTCTCAATGGTGTGAGGTGGTATCTCATTGTGGTTTTAATTTGCATCTCTCTGATAGCTAGCAATATTGGGAATCTTTTCATGTGTCTCTGGATCCTCTGTATGTCCTCCTTGGAGAAGTGTGTGTTCAAGTCCTTTGCCCATATTTTAATTGGGTTGCTTGTCTTCTTAGAGTGGGTCGTGTAAGTTCTTTATATATTTTGGAGATTAAACCCTTGTCTGAAGTATCATTGGCAAATATGTTTTCCCATACAGTTGTTTCTCTTTTGATTTTAATACTGTTCTCTTTAGCTGTGCAGAAGCTTTCTATTTTGATGAGATCCCATTTGTTTATTCTTTCCTTTATGTCCCTTGCTTTAGGGGACATATCAGTAAAAATGTTACTGCGTGAAATATCTGAGATTTTCCTGCCTATGTTCTCCTCTAGGACTTTCATGGTGTCACATCTTATATTTAAATCTTTTATCCACCTTGAGTTTATTTTTGTGTATGGTGTAAATTGGTGCTTGAGTTTCATTTTTTTGCATGTAGCTGTCCAGTTGTCCCAACACCACTTGTTGAAGAGGCTATTTTTACTCCATTTTATGTTGCTGCCTCCTTTGTCGGATATTAATTGACCATAGAGACTTGGGTTTATTTCTGGGCTCTCTGTTCTATTCCACTGGTCCATGTGCCTGTTTTTGTGCCAGTACCAGGCTGTTTTGATTACAGTGACCTCGTAATACAGTCTGGTATCAGGTATTGTGATCCTCCTACTTGGCTCTTCTTTCTCAAAATTGCTGCAGCTATTTGAGGTCATTTATGGTTCCATATAATCTTTTGAAGCATTTGTTCTATGTCTGTGAATTATGCCATTGGTACTTTAATAGGTATTGCATTGAATCTGCAAATTGCTTTGGGTAGTATGGACATTTTGATGGTGTTAATTCTTCTGATCCATGAACACGGTATATGTTTCCATTTGTTTGTGTCTTCCTTGATTTCTTTCTTCAGTGTTGTGTAGTTTTCTGCATACAGGTCTTTTACCTCCTTGTGTAGGTTTATTCCTAGGTATTTTATTTTTCTTTTTGCTATATCAAATGGGATTTTTTCCTTGACTTCTGCTTCTGCTCTTTCGTTGTTGGTATACAAAAATGCCTTTGATTTCTGGATATTGACTTTGTAGCCTGCTGTTTGGCCAAATTCATTTATTAGGTTGAGCACCTTTTTGGCCAAGTCTATAGGATTTTCTATGTGTACTGTCATATCATCTGAAAACAATGATAGCTTTGTTTCCTCCTTTCCAATTTAGATGTCTTTTATTTCCTTTCCTTGTCTAATTGCTGTGGATAAGACTTCCACACTATATTGAATAGAAGTTGTGAAAGTGGACCACCTTGTCTAGTTCCTGATCTTAGTGGAAAAGATTTTAATTTTTGCCCGTTTAGTATGATGTTGGCTGTAGGTGTCTCATATATGGCCTTGATTATGTTGAGGAATGCTCCCTCTATTCCCACTTTGCTCAGTGTTTTTATCATAAATGGGGGCTGTACCTTATCAAATGTTTTTTCCGCATCTATTGATAAGGTCATGTGATTTTTGTCTTTGCTTTTGTTTATGTGATGTATTATATTTACTGATTTGCGAATGCTGAACCATCCTTGCATCCCTGGGATGAATCCCACTTGATCATGGTGTATGATCTCTTTAATGTATTGTTGGATGCAGTTTGCCAATATTTTGTTGAGAATTTTAGCATCTATGTTAATCAGCCATATTGGCCTAAAGTTTTCTTTCTTTATTGTGTCTTATCTGGTTTGGGGATTAGGATGATACTGGCTTCATAAAAAGAGTTTGGGAGTCTTCCATCATTTTGGATTTTTTGGAATAGTCTGTGAAGGATAGGGGTTAGCTCTTCCTTAAATGCTCTGTAAAATTCTGTGAAACTATCTGCTCCAGCGCTTTTGTGTCTTGGGAGTTTTTTGATTACTGCTTCAATTTCATCTGCTGTTATTGGTTTGTTCAGGCTTTCTGCTTCTTCTTTATTGAATTTTGGAAGATTATATCTTTCTAGAAACTTGTCCATTTCACCTAGGTTTTCAAATTTCTTGGCATACAGTTCTTCATAGTATTTTCTTACAATCCTGCATATCTTTGTGGTATCAGTTGTAATCTCTCCTCTTTCATTTCTGATGGTGTTTATTTGGGTCCTCTCTCTTTTTTTTCTTGATGAGCCTGCTTAAAGGCTTGTTAATTTTATTTACCTTTTGGAAGAACTAGCTCCTGTATTCATTGATCCTTAGAATTGTGCTTTTAGTCTCTATGTCATTTAATGCTGCTGTGATCTTGGTTATTTCTTTCCTTCTACTTGCTCTGGACTGTCTTTGTTTTTGTTCCTGAAGTTCTTGTAGGTGTAGGGCTAAGTTGTTTGTTTGAAGTATTTCTATCTTTTTTAGGTCAGTCTGTATCACTATGAACTTCCCTCTTAGGACTTTTTTCACTGTGTCCCATAAGTTTTGGGTTGTTGTGAGTTCATTTTCATTTGTTTCCAGAAACTTTTTGATTTCCTCCCTAATTCTATTCTTGACCCATTCATTGTTTAATAGCATGCTATTCAATGTCCATGATTTTGAGTGCTTTGGGTTTTTCCCCTTGGGGTTGGTTTCTAGTTGCAGTCCCTTGTGGTTGGAAAAATGCTTGGTTTGATTTCAATTTTCTTGAATTTGTTGAGGCTTGTTTTGTGTCCTCTCATATGGTCTATCTTTGAAAATGTTCCATGTGCATTAGAAAAGAATGTGTATTTAGTTTCTTTGGGATGAAGGGCTCTCTCTCTATATATATGTCAGTTAAGTCCATTTCATCTAGAATGTTGTTCAATGCCACAATGTCTTTGCTGATATTTTGTTTGGAAGATCTGTTCATTTTTGACAGTGGGGTGTTAAAATCCCCTACTATAATTGTGTTGTTGTCAATATCTTTCTTGAAGTCCTCTAGATTTTTCTTGATGTATTTAGGTGTTCCTGTGTTGGGTGCATATATATTTACGATGTTTATGTCTTCTTGCTGGATTCATCCCTTAAGTATTATGAAGTGACCTTCTGAGTGTCTCTTTATGGCCCTTCTTTTGAAGTCTATTTTGTCTGATATGAGTATTGCCACCTCGACTTTTTTTCCCTGTCCATTTGCTTGGAAAATTTGTTTCTAGCCCTTCACTTTGAGTCCATGTAGGTCTTTTTTTCCTGAGGTTGGTCTCTTGTAGGCAGCATATATGTGGGTCATACTTTCTTATCCATTCAGCTATTCTATGCCTTTTGATTGGAGCGTTGAATCCATTTACCTTTAAGGTTATTATTGATAGGTACCTGTGCATTGCCATTTTCATACCTGTGTTCCTCTCTCTCTTTTTCTCTTTTCCTTCCTTTCCTTAAAGCAGTCCCTTTAGTATCTTTTTCGAGCTAGTTTGGTAGAGATGTATTCTTTTAGACTTCTTTTGTCTGGGAAGCTCCTTATTTGGCCTTCTATCTTGATTGAAAGCCTTCCTGGGTAAAGTAGTCTTGGTTGCAGGCCTTTGGTTCTCATTACTTGGAATATTTCTTGCCTTTCTCTTCTGGCTTGGAGCATTTCCATTGAGAAGTCAGCTGCTAACCTTATTGGGGCTCCCTTTTATGTTACTTCCTTTTTCTCCCTTGTTGCCTTTAAGATTCTCTCTTTGTATTACAATTTTGCCATTTTAGTTATGATGTGTCTTGAAGTGGGCCTCTTTGGCTTCCTCTTCATTGAGACTCTGTGTTTCCTGGATTTGTGTGACTTTTTCTCTCATCAAATTATGGAAGTTTTTCATCATTACTTTTTCAAAAAGGTTTTCTATCCCTTGCTCTTCTTCTTCTCCTTCTGGTATCCCTATTATACGGATATTATTATGTTTCGTATTGTCTTGCATTTCTCTTAATCCCTCTTCATTCTTTCTGAGCCTCTTTTCCTTTTATCTCTCATTCTGGTTGTTTTTCTCTACTTTGTCCTCCAACTTGCTGATCCAATCTTCTGCTTCATTGATTGTGCTTTTCATTCCTTCCAGTGTGTTCTTCAGTTCAGAAATTGCATTCTTCATTTCCTCTTGGCCCTTGTTGATAGTTTCTATTTCCTTTTTCATGTTGATGTAGTTTGCAGTGAGTTCGTTGTAGCTTCCCTGTAGTTTCTGGTCGCTCATTGAGAGCTCATGGAGCTTCCTGACAACCGTTGCTTTGAACTCAAAATCTGATAGTTTAGTTGCCTCTGTTT
>PVKU01017094.1:0-12485 GCA_004027475.1 Anoura caudifer | reverse complement strand
ATGGTAGGTAGAAAATAGACAGGGGGAGGGCAAGAGTAGTGTGGGAAATGTAGAAGCTAAAGAACTTATGACACATGGGCATGAACTAAAGGGGGGAATGTGGGTGGGAGGGGTGTGCAGGGTGGAGGGTAATGAAGGGGGGAAAATGGGACAACTGTAATAGCATAATCAATAAAATATAATTTAAAAAAAAAATAAAGTTAACTTCTACCCCTTCCCATTCAAAAAAAAAAAAAAGAAAGAAAAGAAAAGAACAGGAGAAAGGCAACTTATTAGGGATGTTCTGCTTTCCCAAATACTCCCCAACTTGATGTTTAACATGCTCTAATTAGGGACCTATTCCTTTGGCTCAAAATGTTTATCCTCACTTTAAATTGAAGTATTTCTGGGGAAACCAATATGTTAAGTGTCAGTCATCCATCAGTCAACCAATCAACTCATATCAATCCTGGTGTCTGAATGAACTTCTCACATACTTTTCTATGAGCTGGTTTTAGGAAGAGAATGAGAACACTGGTTCTGTGAGAGGAATGGGAAACCTAACCACAGGTAATATCATTTCACATTGGCCCATTCTTGGGAAGATGTCCCATTGATAGGTAAGTATGTAGATCTTTAGCAACTTTTGCACACCTGTTGACTTGGGGAAGAATTGTTAGAACCCTGTAAGACATTTAATTGTGGCACTTTCTACTTGAACCATTACCCCCCCTTCCCTGATCCAACAAGGCACACGATCACCCAGAACAGCTAATGATGATTCCTTTCAACACAAAATCACTCCCTACTTCACTTCATAATGGGACTGGGGCTTTGAATGGGTCCTAAATTGCAGGGGAAATGTCAGCTGCTTGAAATCTTTGGTAATTTGTCTTCCTCCTTCTGCTTTGAGTTGCTCACCTGGTTAGGCAGACACGCACAAAGTCGGCTGCACTTTCTGAGAAGTGTTCAGGTAGGGGAGGCATCAGCCCTCTGTGTGCTCCGATGTAGAACATGGCTGCCATCCTGCCCATGGATGCCAGCGGCGGCTTCCCTGTGGCCATCTCAAACACAGTGCAGCCTATGCTCCAGATGTCCGACTTCCTCCCGTAGCCAGACTCATTGATGACTTCTGGGGCCATCCAATACGGAGTCCCATGCATGGACTTCAGCATGTCACTGTGGGTGCCATTTAAGCCAGCCCAGGCCAAACGTTTGGCACAGCCAAAGTCAATCAGCTTTATTATTCCAGTAGGCATGAGCATAACATTATTTCCTTTGATATCTCGATGCACCACACAGTTCTCATGGAGATAAGCAACACCTTGCAGAATTTGTTTTGTATATTTACAGAATACCATCTCCGGCAGTGGCCCAAAACGGTTTATAATACTAGAGATTGAACCACCAGGGACAAACTCCATGAAAATGCTTACAATGTTCTCTTCTAAGCATGTGCCCAGATAGGCCACGATGTTGACATGTTTCAGTGCTTTGAGCAAGTCTACTTCTTCCTGCAGTTTCTGGTATTCTTTTTCTGTAGCTAATTTATCAGAGGTATCCAAAACCACCTGTTTTACAGCTATTAGCTGTCCTTGGCTAGTTAGACCACAATACACCTAGAGGCAAACAAACACCTTATGATTAAATACAACCCACTGTTTCAATGGAGCCAAGACGGGGAGGAGCAGCATGGTGCATGGATATCATAAAGGCTTGGTGCCAAGTGGCCTGGATGGGTTAGAATCCTGGTTTCCCCCATTCCCCAGCTGTGTAACTTCTTGTCTATAAAGTGGAGGTAATAATACTTACCTCACAGATAGCTATGATGACTACATGAGATCGTGGTTTGGGAAATCTCCTCATGTAATTAATAAAATAGGGCTATTTTGGTGCTAAAACTCTGAGGAGAGAGAGGAAGGCAGGTCCTGAGAAAATTCAGCAGCCCTCTCTGTCATGTGATTTCAGTGGTTTCATGCTTCCTGCCTTTTCACTGATTCCTCAAATGTCTCCAGCTAGACACGTAGCATGCTTTATCTGGGGGTCTGTCTTTTCCTTACCAACCTAGTACTATCTTTAGTACTAGGACTTCAAGTGACTTTTTTCACAATTCACAAAAGGTAAGGAATATTTTTTTGTTTTTGCCATGATTCTCACCACTTCTAATAACATTTTCTGAGTGGCTGAATAAAGGGACTCCTTCCCCACTGGATGTGAACCTAGGAGAATGAGAGGCTAGAAATGCAGTGGCCACTGCACCACCACGTGGAGCCTGACAATGAGAGCCGGAAGGAGGGATGAGAGGCCAGGCCCAGCTGACTGGGTTTCTCCCCTGAAACCGCCTGTGCCTGGGGCTGCACTGACTCCAGGTCCTTCAGTTGCACAAAGCAGTGGATCTCTTTTCCTTAGGCTAGTTTGGGTTGGGTTTCCTGTTACTTCCACTTGAAATAGTTCTAAACAAAAGAGTAGGAAGAAGGGTTGGGGGGCGCTCACTTGGAATGTTAAAGAAGAAGGAGGGGGCAAGGAGGAGTGGGGATTTTTGGTTTTGTCTTGTTGCCCATTCAACTTACTGTGCCGTAGGCGCCCTTCCCAAGGATCTCACCCCTGGTCCATAGGATAGGCTCTTCATACATTAAACTATTTTCAGAAAAGATCTTTTCATTGAGAAATTTCTCCTCATCATATATTTTGAACCCATTATTATGTCTCTGGAGGAATGAGACAAAAAGAAAAGTCACCATTAGACTCTGAGTCTTTGGGGTAGAGAGGTGGACAGTAGAGTCAGTCTTCCTTTTCACTAACTTAAGATCAACTAACTAGGGAAAGCCAAATATACACCCCTAAGCATCACATAGGATGCCCCTTCTAGGTCACCTGCCTACAGCTTCCTCAGGCCAACAGCCTCCAATCGGGAATACCTGAAGCTTTCCCTTTTTTCCACTAAAAAATTTCCCCATTCCTCTGCCTGCCCTTGAGTTGCTGCCAAATACAAGTGATGGTGGCTGACTCCTTTGCTATAGTGAGCGCTGAATAAGTAGCCTTTGTTCTTCATTTATTTCCACAACACATACACACTCAAACACACACATATTTACAAACGCATATATGCGTACACTTATATGCACATACATTTACACACAAATACACATAGATAAAAGACTTTCTGTCATGCACACACACACACACACACACACACACATAGCCATAACAAGCAAGTTTAGTGGTCAAGCCCAGGTGCAACAGACTGAAGATCTTTGGCCTTGTAGGCCTTTGATACTCAAAGGAGAATCTGCAGACCAGTTGTATGAACATTACCTGGGAGTAGCTTGTTAGATAGGCAGAATCTCAGGCCCCAGACATACTGAATCAGTGTCTACATTTTAACATGATCCCCAAGAGATTTGCATCCATAGTAAACTGTGAGAGACCCTTCCCTAGAAAGGAGAAAACAAGTATTTCTCTGTAGAATTTAGACCATGCTTTCCCTCTGGTTGATCAGGACCAGAAATGCTTTGTCCCGATCTCCTGCACCGGGTTTTAACAGTGAACAATCATGGTGATGCAGAGATGTGGCGAAGGCACTTGGGGAACAAGACATAATATAGGGTCACCTTCCTGGCAAATGGGCATCTGTGCCTCCCAAGGGCCATCTGGGATTTCCCCCCACATCCTCTTACATTTCTCTATCCAAACTGATATTTAAGGACTGCTTGGAATAGAAAAGGTCAGTTTTTGACTCCACAGTTGTAAGGTGGGTTATGAGCGATTACATTTACTAGCTTATTAGCTTTTCTTCAGTTTGAAAGGCAGAGTGGTAGACTCACATCAGACACATGGGCACACACATACCCCATGTCCCACCCCAGCCTGAAGGCCTCTCTGAATCTCTACCTACCTCCCAGCAGAGACCAAGATTACTGTGAAGGTAGAGTTGGCCTTGTAGGATGAGGAATATCTCCACCGTGATTAAGTGATTAAGGCTGTGAGGATGGAATCAGAATGCCCGGCCCGCCACTCACTAACTGGATGATCTTCTAAAGTTCCATTTCTTCCTCTGCAACGTGGGAACTTGCTAGTACCTTTAGTATCTACCTCACAGAGCTGTTACGAAGCACACAAAGGAGACAGTGTGATGCACCTCACTCATCCGTGGTAAGCTCTCGGTAAACCTAGTCATGGCGTAATTATTTACCTAGTGCATTCTTCTGAGCAATTATTTAAAATAATTATTCCTGATCCTGATGTAGTGTGATATAACCTGAGTTAACACTCAATAGGTCATATTTCAGCTAAACTGACTGTTTCCATCTGTAAAACTTGAGAACAGGGGCTCATGTACTTCAGTGAGAATAAAACAAACTAACAAAACTCAACGAACTATCTGTTGATTCTCTTCTCAGTCCCATGCCAAACAGATTTAATTTTTTTTCAAAATTATTGCTTATGCTTCCCTGAGAGCAATGGCTAAGTCTTGTGTTCCATCATATCTTCAGTTCTTAGCCCAGGGCCAGAAACACAGTAGCCACCACCAATATTTTGTGGTAAACCAGATGGTAAGCCACTTCCACTCACACACCACCTAGAGCAATGTTTTACTCATAGTTATCTCAGTGCTGATATTTTTCTCTTTTTAAAAAGATTTTATTTATTTATTTTTAGAGAGAGGGTAAGGGACGGAGAAAGAGAGGGAGAAAAACATTGATCTGTTGCCTCTCACATGCCCCCAATGAGGACCTGGCCTGCAACCCAGGCATGTGTTTGAACCTGCAACTCCTCGCTTTGCAGAGCAACACCCAACCAACTGAGCAGCACCGGTCAGGTCAGCACTACTGATATTTGTTGACTGAAAACTTCATCACTGTATAAAATATTCACCCATTTAAATAAGTAGTTTTGCTCTATTAGCATACCCTAAATTTTTCCACTGCAATGTCAGCCTAGCTAAATACCAGAAGTAAAGCAGCATAATGAAAACATTTTAGCTTGAGAGTCAGGGGTCCTGGATTCCAAACTTGTAACCAAACAATGAGATCCGGATGAAACTATTTAATTGTTTAGGATTTCTGATTCCTCATTTGAAAACAAGGAGTTTGAACCAGACTGTTTCTGGGGTCTTTCCCACCCCAATTAAATTATTGATTCTAATTATACCAACCTGTATTTTGGCATTTGTTGTCTCTCTACCCAATTCTCGAGTGGTATTTCCTCTCTTACTGAAGACAAGATTTAGGTTTTCAGGATCTGTTTCATTTGCCATTATCTGGCAAGAGTTATCTTTCTCATCAAGAGCTAATAGTTCTGCAGCCAGACAGCCTAACAGTTCATCTGTCAGTTCTTCATTCTTTATAGAGTCTAGAAGATCTTGGGAAACTGAATTTGCATCACTTAAAGTTTTTTCAAACGTTTGATGTGTAACTGACTTATCAGCTAAACTATCATGCTCCAAAGAATGTGCCCAATGTTGGTTGGTTTGTTTCTCTTGGAAAGAAAAATTCACAAGTGTTTTAGACTTATCTATCAAACTATCAAACTCTACATCATTCATTAAAATTTGGTTGGCATCTATTTTACCAAGAGATGCTGTATTCTGCCTCTCTTGCAGTACATGCTTGTTGAAACTCTTCTCACTGGGCACTGCCCTGCTGCTTTCTGAAAGGAAAAATGGGGTCTGGTGATGTAGCTCTTCCAGTTCATGCAGATCTCTGAGGCTTGTGGCAAGTATTTGGTTGTTAGAAATGTCTTCTTCATCTGCAGACTCTTCCATAGAGGCTTCCTCAACAATGGACAGATCTGAGACAGGAAGGAATTGGTCCTGTTTAATGGACTTCTCATGAGTCTGAGCAAAGTTCATGGGCTGAACTTCATCTTTGGAAGACAGAAAGTCTTTTCCTGAAGATTTCGTCTGACACTTTGGTTCTGAAATATCACCAACATTTTCAATGTCTTGTAGGTTGCTACCTACAGTCTTGCAACCTTTTTCTTTGGAAATTAAACTTTTGTGCTTGTGTTTAATTCCAAGTAAAGCCTTAGGGAGTTTAACATGTGGTCTCTTCTGAGAAAGTCTTGTTCTGCTACTGCTATCCCTCTCATTGTGTGAAGATCGACATTTACTGGTGGTACATCTGCCTGATGGAGCTGAACATATCTCTCGGTAACAGTTGCTTTCACGCCGTTCAGTCTCTCTCATGTGACAATAAACAGGGGTCCCAAACATTTCATAGATTCCAGGTCCATTAGCAGTTGAATTGATTTCTTTGAACATATCACTATAGTTAAGATCTAGGTAATTTAGTCTTGGTTCTGTTGGTTGAACAAGGAGAGGAACTGAAGGCTTTTTTATTCCTGGATTTTTACAGATGCAGGGAAATGGTTGCTTTTTAGGTTTCGGAGTTTGGTAAGTTGCTTGCTTCTTTTCTATCTGTGGCATTCTCCTTCGGAACTTGGGTGATTGCTGAGGTCTGGGGTCAATAAGCCCCAAAGAAGGGAAGACTTGAGTTTTTATGCTGGTTTTATGCATGGTAGGCTTAATGGAACCTTCAATGGAAATCATGAAATTCTGCAGTGTCCTGTTACCAGTCTTGGTTTTTGAATCTGACTTATTCCTAAGGGTTTTCATCCTTTGCCTGTCATTTTCTCGGTGTGCAAGTATGTTGAAGCTACTGTTGTTATTAAGGGTACCCTTTCTCTTTTGGAGGCTTGGTTTGGCTATTGTTGGTTGCTTGGGAGTCTCATCTCCAGGGAAAGTGATGTGGATAAGAGGCACTATCCCATTAATTTCTGGTTTGGTTGCCTCTGCTGCTGATATTTTTATGTTTGTCTCCATGTTGTTATGACCTTGGAGCTTTTCAATGGGATCATCAGGAATTACATTGGGCAAACTTTTAAGTAGAGTAAACTCTTCTAAAATCTGATTTGGCTCAACTACTTCACCTTTATACACTGATGCACTTTTTGAATCATCTTTATCATTTCTAGTCTCTTTATCCATGATTAGAGTTATTTCTGAATGCTGAGCTTCTTGGAACTTGATTGGCATGGCATACCCAGCGTCTGAATTTCGTTCATAGTTTCTGGCTACAGAATCCTCTACCTTTCCTGATGAGAGATATTGAAAGTTTTCTTCTTCTGACTTTCTCATTTCACTACCAAGGTGGTTAATATCCACTTCTCCATCTGCAGGAAAATTGCCTTCTTTAAAATTCTCAGAGGACACCCACGACTGCCTTTTTTCAAAGTGAGAGATTTGCATTTTGTCACAGCCTTCTGTTTCCTTAGATGTTCTATTCTCCTCCATCTCCAGGTGCTGTCTGTGATGGTTAGCCTTCCAGAAAGAGCACATGTTTCTGGACCAGATAGAGCTGTCAGAGGACCTGAGAGTCTGATACACAAACACCTTCAATGATGCTTCCGGTTGCTTGTTTGATGGTCTAAACTCATCAGATCGACTAACAGGCTCTGAGAGCTTAGATATAAAAGATACAGGACTTGGAATATTTCTTCCTCTCTCTTTTTGATCCTTGTGATTTTGGGGGATAGTGAAAAGACCAGGTCTCATGGGCAAGAGTGACAATGTTGGTAGAGGAAGCTAAAAGGAAAGAGAAAAAGCTAATGAGTACAGAAACACATACACATATCATGTTAACTGGTTTAAAGTAATCTGAAGAGAATCTAAGATTTTCTTCAGGAAGACCCTATGCTTCAGAAGTACAAAGCTATCCTGGAGATAACAATTTTAAAAGCTAAAAGATCATTTCTAGTGTTTTTTTTTAAGCAAGATAAAATGATACTTTTAGGAACCCAAATTATCATAGAGATTCATGCTTACATATTTAGAAGAAATACCTTATATGTAAACATTAAAAATATGAGACATTTTCTTTTTCTTCTCTTTTTATTTTCCAGAGAATCTAAGATTTCCTTAAAATATTTTTCCTTATTTATTGATTTGAGTGAGAGAGAGAGAAAATTGAGAGAGAGAAAGATCAATTTGTTGTTCCATTTATTTATTATGCATTCATTGGTTGCTTCTTGTATGTGCCTTGACTGGGGCTCAAACCCACAATCTTAGAAGACACTATAACCAACTCAGCTACCCAGCCAGTACTGATCTAAGATTTTTTATTTCTTATTTTTATTTTTTAAGTTTTTTTTTATTGTTTATGCTATTAGTTTTCCCAATTTTCCCCCTTTCTCTCCCCTCCACTGTGCCCCCCCCCCAACCCTCTAGCATTCTCCTCCCCTTAGTTCATGTCCATGGGTTGTACATATAAGTTTTTTGAGTCCTCTGTTTCTTATAGCATTTTTATCTCTCACCATCTATTTTATGCCTACTAATTATGCTTCCTCTTCCCTGTACCTCCCCCCCTTCCTCCCTTCCTTCTCCCCACTGAAATTCCTCTGTGTGATGTCCATTTCTCCAATTCTGTTCCCGTTCTGGTTGTTTGCTTAGCTTTTGTTTTCGTTGTTTTTCTTTTAGGTTCATTTGTTGATAGTTGTGAGTTTGTTGTCATTTTACTGTTCATATTTTTTATCTTCTTTTTCTTAGATAAGTCCCTTTAGCATTTCATATAATGATGGTTTGGTGATGATGAACTCCTTTAACTTGACCTTATCTGGGAAGCACTTTATCTGCCTTTCCATTTTAAATGAAAGCTTTGCTGGATAGAGTAATCTTGGATGTAGGTCCTTGCTTTCATGACTTGGAATACTTCTTTCCAGTCCCTTCTTGCCTGCAAGGTTTCTTTTGAGAAATCAGCTGATAGCCTAATGGGCATCCCATTGTAGGTAACTCTTTCCTTACCCCTTGCTTCTTTTAGGATTTTCTCTTTATCTTTCATCTCGGGTAATTTAATGATGATGTACCTTGGTGTGTTCCTCTTTGGGACTCTCTGGGCTTCCTGGACTTCCTAGGAAAGGAAGCTAGATTGGAGAAGTTTCCTTTGCTAGATTGGAGAAGTTTTCCTTCATTATTTGTTCAAATAAGTTTTCAATTTCTTGCTGTTGTTCTTCTCCTTCTGGCATCCCTATAATTCAGATATTGGAATGTTTCACATTGTCCCGGAGATTTGTAGACTCTTCACTTTTTTGAATTCTTGTTTCTTCCTTTTGTTCTAGAAGGATATTTACTTTTTCCTTTGGTTCCAAATCATTGTTTTGAATCCTGGTTTCCTTCCTGTCACTGTTGGTTCCCTGAATATTTTGCTTTATTTCATTTTGGGTATCCTTCATTTGTTCTTTCATTTTTCAACCAAGCTCAATCAGATCTGTGAGCATTTTGATTACCAGGGCTTTAAATTCTCCGTCACATAGGTTGGCGATCTCCTCCTCGCTTAGTTCTCTGAACTTTCTGAGGTTTTGCTCTGTTCTTTCATTTGGGCCCTATTTCTTTGTCTTGGGGCAGCTGATAAGTTGTAAGGGGGTGGGGCCTTAGTTGTTCACCTGGGTGGGGCAACCCTCCTTCCTGCTCTGGGGCTCTGCCTGTGGGGGAGGGGCCAGAGAGGGAACAGTGCAGCTCACCTGCTGGTCTCTAGCGCACTTTTCAACAAACTCTCCTGTGATACTGGAAGTATCTCCCAGCAACTCCAGCCGTAGTCCACAGTCAGCTCTGAGTCCTCTGAGTCTCAGTTTTCCCCTTAAGTTAGCCCCTCAGCAGCCAGCCCTGTCCCCATGGTATGCTGGGTGGAGGAGGTTTTTCTGAGTCGACCCGCATGGTCCTCCACCTTACAAGTCTGGTTGTTCTGGCTGATTTTTTTCTTTAATACCTTGGTTGTCAGAGTTCCATGCAGTTTGATTTTCTGGCGCTTTTGGTTGCTTATTGATTTTAGATTGGTCGTTATCCTCCTTTTGATTGTGTGAAGAAGCAAAGGGTTTCTACCTACACCTCCATCTTGGCCAGAACTTGATCTAAGATTTTTTAAATTCCCACTTAGAACATCTTAAAATTGCTGTTTTCATGTACTTTAATGATGAGTTACAGACTAACTCATAATTTGTATCCAGAACAAAACTATTCCTCATTGTTTTACCAAACTTGTTTTGTTGAGGGTAGCTTTTAAATGTGCTACAATATACACTTGAAAGTTTGCAACTAGATGGTTTCTAATTTCCTTTGCCCTCCAATTGGTTTCAAACTAAGCTAGTTTTTATTATTATCAACCACTAGAGGTCAATATAACCCAGTGTATAATCAGATTTCAGGTCATTAAGCTTTAAACTCTAACTTTATGCTTCTTTTCATTGAGACCCTTTCCTGCATATACAAATTTAATACCCAATTATATCAGAATATTCGTAGGCTGGATCTTGAGTGGTAATGGAGAGCTATATGTTTCTTTTTCATTCTATTGCCAACTGTAAGAAGAAAGGAAAAGTAAAGGAAGCTGACACCAGAAACTTAAACTTTAGAATCGGATGAGATGCAGTGTAATTCCCCAGTTTCATTGCCTAGATGATTTTCTCCCATCTCTTAAAAATAATGAGAAGTAAAGACAGATTTTCCCAGTGCTTAAACATCTCCCCAAGAGCAGCCTTTTTTTTTTTTTTTTTAGGCCAATATACCCCTTTTACAACCATAAGCAGTACCCATGCATTTTCTCAAAGGCCCATTTTCTGAAAGGACACAGAAGAGTTTAGAGAGTTGACAGAATTATAAGGATCTTCCCAAATGCTTTACTCTTAAATTAGACAACTAGAAAAATCCTTCTGACACTGTAAAGAAGAATGGCCTAATTTCTAATATGTTATAAGACAAATTTAAGTGTGTCTAAGGAAACTGCTCACCTTGTTATACAGACAAGAGGAAACATCCCAGAAAAGAAATATATACGTGGCAAGATACAGTTTTCTCAGAAATGATTTGCTACTCTATAAACTATATGTGAGTCATTGTATTTCCAAGAAATAAGTGCTGAGGATTTTGGTTCCGAGTTCTTTGATAGAGTGTCTCTAACAACAAAAATTCTTTGGTGACAGTCCTTAAGACAGTAACACTAATGAGACTTCTGGCCAAGATGGAGTCATAGGTGAACACACTGTGCCTCCTCTCACAACCAAGATTAAAGACAACAAAAATATAGAACCAGAAAAAAAAAACCCTAACCAGAGCAGATAGAAAATTGAATTGTATGGAAGTCTGACAATAATTCACCCAGACTGGTAAGAGGGGTGGAGTAGGCGGCCAGCGGAGAGGGGTCACAGCAGAAAAAAGCAGTGGCTAGTGGTCCCAGGTGCACAGGCAGCGGTTGGCACACCCCAGGTGCACAGGCGGCAGTTACTGAGCATGGGGAGGCAATGAGCAGACCAAGTGAGGTGCACAAGGCGGTTAACTACGGTCACACATGCATGTGAGGCGAAAACGGACAGCAAGACAGACTGTGCAACGCAGGGCCCCAGCGCCAGGAAATAAAGCCTAAAAGCACCAGATTGAAAACACTTGTGGGGGTCGAGGTGCTGGGAGAGAATCCCAGCCTCACAGGAGAGTTCGTTAGAGAGATCCACAGGGTCCTAGAATGTACACAAGCCCACCCACATGGAAATCAGCACAGAAGGGCCCAATTTGCTTGGGGAAAGTGGCGGAAGGGACTGGAATCCGAGAGAGAGCAGAGCAAGTGCCATTGTTCCCTCTCGGACCCTGCCCCCACATCCAGCATCACAACCCAGCCACTGGGCTGCCCTGCCCTGGTGAACACCTAAGGCTCCGTCCCTCACTACGTAACAGCCGTGACCAGAGCAGAAAAAAATAAAAATGGCTCAAACAGGAGAACAGATCAAATCCCCAGAGCTAGTTCATCTAAGTGACCAAGGGATAGCCAACCTGTCAGATGCACAGCTCAAAGCACTTGTAGCCAACCTATCAGATGCACAGTTCAAAGCGCTAGTGATTAGGAAGCTCACAGAATTGGTTGATTTTGGTCACAAATTAGATGAACAAATGGAGGCTACAATAAGGGAAATGAAGGAAAACACACAGGGAACCAATAGTGATGGGAGGAAAACTGGGACTCAAGTCAATGGAGTGGACCGGAAGGAAGGAAGGAAGGAAGGAAGGAAGGAAGGAAGGAAGAAACAAACAAACAGAAAAGAATGAAGAAACAAGAATTCAAAAAAATGAGGAGAGGCTTAGGAACCTCCAGGACATCTTTAAACATCCCAACATCCGAATTATAGGGGTACCAGAAGGGGAAGAGGAAGAGCAACAAGTGGAAAACTTATCTGAACAAATAATAAAGGAGAACTTCCCCAATCTGGCAAAGGAAATAGATTTCCAGGAAGTCCAGGAAGCTCAGAGAGTCCCAAAGAAGGTGGACCCACCCAAGGAGGAACACACCAAGGCACATCATAATTACATTAGCCAAGATTAAAATGAAGGAGAGAATTCTAGAAGCAGCAAGGGATAAGGGGACAGTCACCTACAAAGGAGTTCCCATCAGACTGTCAGCTGATTTCTCAAAAGAGACCTTGCAGGCAAGAAGGGGCTGGAAAGAAGTATTCCAAGTCATGAAAGGCAA
>PVKU01017093.1:0-12473 GCA_004027475.1 Anoura caudifer | reverse complement strand
TTTTAATCTTGGCTAATGTAATTATGATGTGCCTTGGTGTGTTCCTCCTTGGGTCCAACTTCTTTGGGACTCTCTGAGCTTCCTGGGCTTCCTGGAAGTCTCTTTCTTTTGCCAGATTGGGGAATTTCTCCTTTATTATTTGTTCAAATAAGTTTTCCACTTGTTGCTCTTCCTCTCCCTCTTCTGGTACCCCTATAATTTGGATGTTGGAATGTTTAAAGATGTCCTGGAGGTTCCTAAGCCTCTCCTTATTTTTTTTTGAATTCTTGTTTCTTCATTCTTTTCTGTTTGGTTGTTTCTTTCTTCCTTCTGGTCCACTCCATTGATTTGAGTCCCAGTTTTATTCCCATCACTGTTGGTTCCCTGTGCATTTTCTTTCATTTCTCTTAGTGTAGCCTTCATTTTTTTCCATCTAATTTGTGACCCAAATCAACCAATTCTGTGAGCATCCTGATCACCAGTGTTTTGACTGTGCATCTGATAGATTGGCTATCTCTTGATCGCTTAGATGTATTAGTTTTGGGGCTTTGATCTGTTCTTCCATTTGAACCTTTTTTTGAGGGGGTCTGGTGGCGCCTGTTACATAATGAGGGGCAGAGCCTTAGGTGTTCCCCAGGGTGGGGCAGCCCAGTTGCTGGGTTGTGACACTGTATGTGGGGCAGGGTTGGAGAGGGAACAATGGCACTTGCTCTGCTCTCTCTCTCTCTCTCTCTCTCTCTCTCAAGTTTCAGTCCCTTCTGCTGCTTCCCACAGCAAATTGGGCCCTTCTGGTTCCGGTTCCTGAATGGGTGGGCATGTGTATGTTCTAGGACCCTGTGGGTCTCTCCAACAAACTCTCCTGTGAGGCTGGGAGTCTCTTCTGGCACCTCAACCCCCACAAGTATTTTCAATCAGTACTTTCAAGCCTTATTTCCCAGTGCTGGGGCCCTGGGTTGCATGGTCTGTCTCGCTCCCCGTTCTTCCCTGGTTTATCTGCATGTGAATGTGTGTTCATGGTCAGCCAGCCCCATTGCACGCCTCACTGGGTCTGCCCGTTGCCACCTTGCACCCAGGGTCTTCCAGCCACCACCTGCATACCTGGTGTCTGTGAGCTGCTGCCTGTGCACCTGGGTCCTCGGACTACTGCTTTTTCCTGCTGTGACCCCTCTCCTGCTGGCCGCGGACTCTGCCCCTCTTATTGGTCTGGATGAATGGTTGTTGGACTTCCGTACACTTCAATTTTCTGTCAGTTCTGGTTGGGTTTTTTTGTTTGTTTGTTTCTAAATTTTTGTTGTCCTTAATTTTGGTTGTGCAAGGAGGCACAGTGTGTCTACCCACACCTCCATCTTGGCTGGAAGTGAAATGGATCATTTTTAATGCATTCAGCCACCCTATTTAGAACATTTCATCCGCTTGCACTTAAACTAATTATTGATAAATATATACTTTTTGCTATTTTGTTAATTGTTTATATTTTTATAGTTCTCTCTTTCTTTCTTCTTCTCCTTATATCTTCCTTTGGGGTTTCCTGGTTTTCTTTGGTGTTTTGTTTCATTCATTTTCCTTTATTCTTTGTGTTGTTTTGTAGGTTTCTGGTGTGTGGCTACCATGAGGTTTATGTATATAATTCTCTATCTATTTTATGCTGTTAGATATTTAAGCATGAATATATCCCCATACAAACTACATTTTTAGCCCCCCATACTTTGTTATTGATATCATGTTTTAGATCTTTTTCTGTTGTATATCTCCTACTGATTTTAGAGTTTAGTTGGATACATTTTATTTTGACCTTCATAATAGCTTTTTATATGTGTGGTTTTCTATGTTTATAAATAAAGGCCTTTACCTGTGAGATTATTTTTCCTTTCTCATAGTTTCTTATTTCTGGTTGTGGCCAAGAATTTTTGTGATTTTCTGTAGATTCTATAATTACCTCTCTTTTACAGATGAGGAATTTGAGGTACAAAGAAGTAAAATAATTTGCCCAGAGTTTACATATTTAGTAAGCAGAAAAGCTAAGACTAAATCCAAGCAGTTTCTCTCTTCCCTCCTTTCTCATGCTGCCACCACCCCCCTTACAGAGAAAGCACCTACACCCCAAAGGATGGACTGTCCATAGTACAGGTAGATCTGATGAAGAGCAGGGAGTTTTGCTCCAGAGGATCTCCAAAATTGCCATCAGGACAAGCATGGTATATGTTAATATCTCTTCCCTGGTTTTCAGGGAATCTCAGGAAGGAAAACAAACATGAGTGAAGGTCTAGAAGCAAACTGCACAGCATGTTTCTGGGATCCAGAAATGGTGCATTTCAGCAGCAGCATCAGATTGCATGTTAAAATGAATGAAGATAAGGGTGCCAATGGGTAATTGAGCTATTATATTGATGGCTGTGACCTCAAACTAAAGAATTTAAGTTTGACTAAGTAGCCAGTGATGATCTCTCAGAAGTTATGGAGGAAGAGAAAGAATGAGATTTATGTTTAAGAAATAAAATTGGTGCAATGTGTAGAATAGAAGAGACTGGAAGAAAGGGAGAGGTTGTCAGTTTTAAGACTAATTAGGAAGGTATTTAAATAATTCAAGTAAGAGATAGTGATATTCTGAACAGGGCAAATGTATGAAACATGGAAAGGAACATACTTTTAATTCAAGGATTACTAGGTTGTGGAATCTTCATATATTGTTCCAATAATGTTAATGGAAGGAAATGAAGGAGCCAGCTTCAGCTCCTGGATGAGTAGAAAGATTGTTCAATTTTTTAAATATGGATTTCTTCTTTCAAAAATATGGAGTAAAAGTGATTATCCTTATTCTTTCTGCTACACAATGCTAAACCCCTGGACATTATGTATAAACAAACATAAGAAAACTATTAAGTAAAGATAAGAAGATAGAGCTACTAGGGACCTCTGTAATTAAAAAATGAAATGACAGTGAGTTCCTAGGATTTTATTTTGCCTCTTGTATGCCAGAGTCTCATAACATAACACCTCAATGCATTTGTCTAGGCTTTGATCAATAACACTCATCATGAAAATAATCAGGAGGATCTCATCTTAAATGAAAAAAAAAATCAAGCAACAAATGCTATACCCAAGATGACACATATGTTAGAATTATCTAACAAAGATTTTAACCAACCATCATATAATGCTCTGAAAAATTATGAACACATGGGAAACAAAGAAAAATAGAAAATGTCAATGCAGAAATAGAAAATATAACAAAGAATGAAATGAAAATTTTAGAACTAAAGCCACAATAAAAGAAAAAAAGAAAACTCAGTGAATGAACTCCACAGCAGCTTGGAGTGGAGAAAGGAAAGAATTGGTGAACTTGAAGATAGAGAAATAGAAATTTCCCCCATATGAATAACAGAACA
This sequence comes from Anoura caudifer, assembly GCA_004027475.1. Taxonomy (NCBI): domain Eukaryota; kingdom Metazoa; phylum Chordata; class Mammalia; order Chiroptera; family Phyllostomidae; genus Anoura; species Anoura caudifer. Next base: position 9,108 of record PVKU01017093.1, on the reverse strand, counting down.
AATAGATTGAATTAAAGAAAAAAAGTGGCTTAGAATAGAGGCCTGTGTTACTATTTTTAAAAATCTAACATGTATGGCATTGGAGTCCTAGCAGAAGAAGAGAGAAAGGGAATGGCTGAAAACATTCTCAAAGAAAAAAATGGCTGAAATTTTCTCACACTTGACAAAAGATATGAAACTAAAGATTCAAGAAGTTGAGAAAAGTCCAAATAAGCTAATCTCAAAGAAATATATACCAAGACACATCATAATTAAACTTCTGAACACTAAACATAAAGACAAAAATCTTAAAAGTAGCCAGAGAAAAATTATGCCTTACCTGTAGGGGAAAACAATTTGAATAATAGCAGATTTCTCATCAGAAACCTTGGAACCAAAAGGCAGTGTTGGAGGATTTTTTTTTTAATCTTAAACTAAAAGAACTCTCAATATAAAATTCTATATCTAGTGAAAATATCTCAGTAATAAAAGGAAAATCAAGATATTTTCAAATGAAGGAAAAGTCAGAGAATTTGTGAACATACCTAAAAAATAGAATACAGAAATACTCCAAATAATGACTAAAGGAAGTTCTCTAAAGGAAATGGGAAAAAAAGAAATTAGAAAACAACATGAAAGAAGAAAGAAAATAGTAAGCAAAAATATTGGTAAATACATTAGGATTACCCTTTTTTTCTTGTTATATATAATGTAATATCTACAGCAGATAGATATAGATATAGATGATGTAGCTCTAGATAGATACATTGAAAGATACTATAGATAAGTCAAAATGGAATTTTTGAAATGTTCAAGTAACCCACAGGAAGGAGAAAGAAAACAGTGGAACTAGAGAGACAAACAAAAAGAAAACAAATGGAAAAAAAAAAGAAACTGGCAGACTTAAGACCTAACTTAATTTATCATCAACAATTATTTAAGTGTATAGTCTCAATATACCAAAGAAAAGATTTGCAGAGTAGATTAAGAAACATTCATTTTTTACTATCTATAAGAAACTCATTTCAAATATAACAATATAAGTAGGTTGAAAGTAAAATGATGATAAAAGTTATACCCTGCTAATATATTAATTTTAAAAGGCAAACATTGTTCTACTAGTTTTAGGTAAAGTAGATTTTAGATCAAATAAAATTACCAGGGACATTATATCATGATAAAGGAACATTATATCATGATTATTATATCATAATATATCAGGATATCATTGTATCATGAATACAACAAGAAGAGATAACAACCCTAAAAGTGTATGCATCAAACAGAGTATATGAATGTAAAGCAAATACTGATAGAACTGAACAAAAACTGATGGAAGGCCAAATAGACCAATTCACCATTATAGTTATAGGCTTCAACACCCTCTCTCAAGAACTGATAAAACAACTAGAAAGAAAATCAGTAAGGGTAAAGAAGAATCAACAATAGTATAAACCATTAGAATCTAATGGATATTTCTAGAATATTCCATTCAACAAAAGTAGATAACACATTCTTCCCAAGCATCCATGGAACATGTACAAAGATGGAACATATCCTGGGGAATACAACAAACCTCAACAAATTTAAAAGAATCAGCAACATACAGAGTATGTACTGTGACTGCAATGGAATCAAGATAGAAATCAATAACAGAAGGACAACAGGAAAAATTTCCAAATACTTTTAAACTAAACAATACACTTTTTAATAATTCATGAGTCAAAGAGTAAGTTTTGAGGAAAAAAATTAAAAACACACTGAACTTAATCAGAAAGAAAACGCAATGCATCTGAATTTGTGGGACACAGCTAAATCAATGCTGAGAGAAATGTATAGCATTAAATAGTTATATTAGAAAGAGAAATCTTAAATCAATAATCTAAGCCCCCTTCTAAGAAGCTTAAAAAAGAATAGAATAAACTCAAAGCAAGCAGAAGGAAGAAACTAATAAAGATACAATGATAAATCTGAATTTGAAAAAACAGAAAATTATTTGAAAAGCTAGTTCTTCAAAAAACATGTTTAAAGACAATCTACTTTGTACACATAAACCTGATAACTTAGGTGAAATGGACCAATTCCTTGAAAAGCACAAAATACCCCAATATGAAATGTAGTTGAATAGTTGCATCATTACTAAGGAAATTGAATTCTCAATGTAAAAATCTCTTGAAAAAGAAATTTCTAGGCTGAGATGGTTTCACTGGAGAATTGTATCAAACATTTCAAAGAGAATTAATACTAATTCTACCGAATGTTTTCCAGAAAATAGAAGAGGAAGAAACACCCCAATTCCTATATAAAGTCACTGTTACCCTTATATCAAAACCAGAAAACATGAATATAGGTGCAAAACTCTTTTATAATATATTAGCAAATAGAATTCAACAATATATGAAAAGAATTATATATCATGATAAAATTGGGTTTATTCTGGGTAGGTAAGGCTGGTTCGATACATGAAAATCAATGTAATTCACCCCATTAACCGGCTAAAGAAGAAAAGTCACATAATGGTATCAATTGGTACAGAAAAAGTATTTAACAAAACTGTGAAATACCCATCCACAATTACAACACTCAGAAAACAAGAAATAGAGGGGAATTTCCTAAACTTGATAAAGACATCTACAAAAGTCCTACAGCTAACATACTTAATGGCGAAAGACTGAATGCTTTCTTCTAAAAGCCTGGGAATAAGGATGTCTGCTCCCACCACTCCTATTCAAGATAGTATTAAGTTATAATCAATATAATAAGGCAAAAAAGAGAAATACATGGCACACAGATTATAAAGGAATAAATAAAATTGTCCTTATTTACAGACAATGTCATTGTCTATATAGAAAATCCCAAAGACTTTCCAAAAACTCTCTTAGTATTAATAAGTGATATCACAGGATACAAAAATCATTTGTATCTCTATACACTAGCAACAAACACCTGAAGCTAAAATTAAAAATACAGTACCATTGAGGGATTCTAAGATGGCTGCAAAGTAAATGGAAGGTACACTTGCCTCCTCCTAATGCCACACCAGATTTGCAGCCAAATTAGAGAGCAATCAACCTGAATAACCAACTAAAGGAAAGCTGAACAGATTATAACCAAGGATTTACAGAAGAAGCTATATAGAGACTGGTAAGAAGAGTGGAAATGCAGAAAGGGTAGACACTCATACCCACGTGGGGAAGATTAAAATCTGGAGGGATATCTCAGCTGCAAAAGTCCCCCTGAGGAGTTTGGGGTCTCTACCCCATGTCAGGATCCCCAACCCAGAGCACCAGAGCCAGAAAGAATAGCCTGCATAGCTTCTGGCAGTGAAAATCAGTGGAGACTCTGTCCACCTGAAAGAGAAGGAAGTCTGCTAGAAACCCAGGTGCTTTCTTAAAGGGCCAGCACACAGGCTCTTGCTCTTGGGCACTCACCTGGGGCTCCAGTGAAGGGAAGGCAGCACAGGGCATACAGGAGTCATAATGAGAAGATTTGGGTGGCATGGCCCCAAGAAGAATTCTGGAAGGCTCCCCACAGAGGTCCCTGTACTGATTCCCTATCCCACACTGTCCTCAGATGTCATCCTCCTAGGGTTGAGCAACCATATTCATACAGCACGGGTCTGGGGAATACACTAGCCCAGACCTGCAACTACTGGTGATACCACCATGCAGAGCTTAAGTCCTAAAGAAAGGTCTGCTGGCTGTACGCAACAGGGACCTTTGATAAGCTCTATTTCTGGAGAAGCTCTTGTCAGAGACTCAAACAGTCATTGAGCTGTATGGCTTTGAAAAGGAAGGCATTCTTCCACTACTCTTCACATAGCCAGTGCCCCTCCCCTAACCTGGTGATTCTCTTGGCCTATCCTTCTGAGTCCTGGTGGCTCTGACCCCTGACCTTCTGAGCTGTTGCATAGGGGAACTGGAATGCTGCACAGAGCTGGAACCTTTGGAACACATCTCTCTGGGATGCTCTTGTCTGGGACTCAGACGTGCACTGGGCTCTGCAGCTATGACATGGGGTGGGGGTCATTCTTACCTCCCCTGCAAGCTCAGCTGGTGCCACCTCCCCAATGGGAGATTCATTTGACCTGTCCTTCCAACTACCAGAGGCTGTGCCCTGCTGAGATTTCACCTACAGAGGGACTGGCTGGCTACATCACTGGCTGAACCTGTGATGTGTTCCTCCTGAGAGAGCTAGAATTGGAGACTCTGGAAGAGACTGAGTTCTATGGCTTCAAATTTGGGACCACTTTGCTCCCATTGAGTGCCTAATCATACTGCTCCCAAGCAGGAGACCCACTAGCTCCATCCTCCCAACCCTGGACAGCCCTATTGAGCTTGAAAATTGTGGAAGAGTCTATGAGTTGTGGTCAGCCTGAGATATCTTATAGTCTTTCTTCAGAAGACTCTCAAGGAAGACCAGGCACCCTCAGAGATTGGAGGAGTGGCTGATATGTGAAAGTGTACCTTGGGGTGCCTTGGACCTCTTATTGATCTGCCCATGGATCAGAGGTGGAGGAAGCCGACCCTTGTATACAGCCTGGCCTCTCCAACACACACCCAGGCCCAGTAGAAGCAGCCACAAACAGGAAAATGCATGGTAGCTTTAGACAGGTAGCCCAAGGCCAGTTACAGGCAGCATCCTACATTGACCTGCACAGGAACCCTACCCAAGGAGGCCCAAAACCAATGCAACCAATGCTGGGTTCAGGCCTCACCAGAACTCAACCCAGCTAGCCACACAATAAGCATACCCAAAGAGGGATCCTTGCAAGCACCAGGCCCTCCTGAGAACAACTCTACCTTGGAGGGGCAGCCCCCTGCACAGTGGCTCATATACTGTGATCAAGTATATACTTATAGTCAGCCAGCTTGAGGGTTAACTCCACCCATGAATGGGGCCAAAAGTATTCAAGAATCAAATACAATAACAGGGTGCACATAACCCATGCAAGAGCTAACCCTGGAGCACCTAGCTAAGGTGATATAGAAGCCCTACCTAATACATAGCAACAAACCCAAAAAGGCATACAGAATGGGGAAACAAAGAAACACACCCCAGACTTCCAGTCAAGGTGGTGGTACAGGTAGACATGACTTGCTTCTTTGCACAACCACATCAAAATCACAACTAAAATATAGAACATCCATCACTCAGAATTTTAAGAAATTGAGTTAAATGGAAGTCTGACAACTATGGAATTAAAGACACTGCATCCATCCAGACTGGTAGGAGGGGCGCAGATGCAGAAGGGGCTGGTCCCTCACCCATGTGTGGGGCATGACAATTCAGGAGGGATATATTGGGAGCAAGTAGTCCCAGCCCAGGTTTCCAGTGCCAGGAAGATAATTACCCACAACTTCTAGCTGCAAAAACCAGCAGGGTTTGAATTGTTGGAAGAAAACTCAAGAGTCCCAAGCAGTACCTCTTAAAGAGGGAAAAATCAGGACAACTGTAATAACATAACTAATTAAATATAAGTGTGAGATGTGTTTCTCACACTTATGAGGTGTGTTTCTTTTTTTGAAAAGAAAAAAAGAAACACACCTCAAATGAAAGAGCAAGAAAAATTTCCAGAAAAAGAATTAAATGAAATGGAAGCAACCAAGATACCAGATGCAGAGTCCAAAACAATGTTACAAGGATGCTCAAGGACCTTAGAGGAAGAATGGATGATCTCAGTGAGAAATTAAACAAAGAGAGTAAGCATTAAAAAAGACCAGAAAAGTATTTTTAAAGGACCAGTCAGAAATGAAAAAATCTTAAATGAAGAATATCCATACACTAGAAGGACTCAACAACAGATTATATGAAGTAGAGGATCAAATCAACGATTTAGAAAATAAGAAAACATAAAGCACCCAAGAAAAGAAACAAAAATATTTTTTTTAAATGAGGAAAGTCTAAGAGACCTCTGGGACAACATCAAGCATAACATCATCTGTATAATAGGAGTAACAGAAAGAGAGAAAGCAAAGAAACCTGTTTAAAAAAATAATGGCTGGAAGCTTACCTAACCTGGAGAAGGAAAAAGACCCATAAATCCAGGAAGCACAGGGTCCCAAACAAGATGACCCCAAAGAATACCTCACCAAGATACATCATAATTAAAATGTCAAAGTTTAAAGATAAAGAGAGAATCTTAAGAGCAGCAAGACAGCAAAAGAAAGACAATTGTCTAAAGGGAATGCCCATAAGACTGCTCAGAAAATATGCTTCAGACCATAAGAGATTGACAGGAAATTTTCAAGGTGATGAAAAATAAGGACCTACAACCAAGACTACTGAACCCAGCAAGACTATCATTTAAAATTAAAGGAGAAATAAAGAGTTTTTGAGAGGAAAAAAGGCTGAATGAGTTCATTACCACCAGTATTACAAAAAATGTTAAAAGGTATTACAAGAAATGTTAAAGGGTATTCTTTAAGAAGAAGACAGGGAAAAAGAGAGAGAGAAACAGAGGAACATATGTATAAGAAATATAATGCCAATAAATAATTACTTTAAATGTAAACAGATTAAATGTTCCAATCAAAAGGCAGAGTAGCTAAATGGATAAGAAAATATAACACATATATATACTGTCTACAAGAGGCCCACCCCAGAAAAGATGCACACAGACTGAAAGTAAAAGGATAGAAAAAGATATTTCAGGCAAATGGAAATAGACTTCAAAACAAAGGCCATAACAAGACAAAAAGAAGGACATTCCATAATGCTAAAAGTATCAATACAACTAGAGGATACAGCCCTTGTAAACATACATGCACCCAACATAAGAGCACCTAAATATATATATAAAGACAATATTGATGTACATGAAGGGAGAGATCAATGGTAATACAAGGTAGGGATTTTAACACCTCATTAACATCAATGGATAGATCTTCCAGACCAAAAAAAAAAAAAAAATCAATAAGAAAAGAGAAGCTTTAAGTGACACACTGGACCAGATGGATTTAATTGCTATTTACAAAGCATTGCACCCCAAAGCACAGAATATGCATTCTTTTCAAATGCACATGGAACAATTTTCTAGTGAGGATCACATTTTAGACACAAAACAAGTCTTAATAAATTCAAGAATACTGAAATCATATCAAGCATCTTTTCTTACCATATTTGTATGAAAATAGAAATCAATTATAAGGAAAAAGCTAAAACACACACAAACATGTGGAGGCTAAATAACATGTTACTAAACAATGAATGGGTCAACAATGAGATCAAGGAAGAAATCAAAGGATACTTTAAAACAAATGAAAATAAACACTCAACATCTCAAAATCTATAGTACACAGTGAAAGAAGTCCTGAGAGGAAAACTGATAGCAATATAGGCCTAACTCAAAAACCTAAAAAATTCTGAAGTAAATGATCTAACCTTACAGCTAAAAGAACAATAAACAAAGCCCACATTAAGAAGGTGAAAATAATAAAGAACGCGGTAGGGAAAAAAAATGACAGAGACTACAAAATAAAATACAGAAGATCAATGAAATCAAGAGATGTTCCTTCAAAAAATAAACAAGATTGGCAAATCTTTAATCAGACTCATAAAGAAAAAAAAGAGTGAGGGCCTAAATAAATAAAATCAGAAATGAAAGAAAAGTAACAAATGACACCACAGAAATACAAAGGATTGTAAGACAATATTATGAACAACTATATGACAAAAACTTGGACAACATGGATGAAATGGATAAATTCTTAGAAATACACAGCCTTCCAAAAATGAATCAGTAAGAATCAGAGAATCTGAATAGACTGATTACAACCAATGAAATTTAAGCATTAATCCAAAAAACTACCAGGAAACAAAAATCTTAAACTGGATGCCCTCATGGGCAAATTTTACAAAACATTCAGAGAAGAACTATCACCTATTCTTCTCAAACTATTCCAAACAATCAAAGAGGAGGAAAGACTTCCAAGCTCATTTTACAAGGCCAGCATTATTCTAAATCTAAAACCAGGTAAATATACCACAAAGAAAATTATAGGCCAGTATCCCTGATGAACACAGATGATAAAATCCTCAACAAAATTATTGGGAAGCTGAATCCATCAATACATTAAAAAAGGTGGATGCTTCCAGCCAAGATGGAGATGTAAGTAGATATACTCTGTCTTCTCGCACAACCAAAAGGACAACAACAAATTTAAAAACAAAAAATATCCAGAACTGCCAGAAAATTGAACTGTATGGAAGTCTGACAACCAAAGAGTTAAAGAAAAAACGTTCATCTAGACTTGGAGGAAGCACCGAGATTGGCAGGTGGGGTGGAAAGGACTTGAGGCAAGGTGGTGGCTAGAGGAAGGGGTGAGGTGGCAGCTGGCAGAGCAGGCCATCCTACATTTGTGTGGAGATAAACAGGGAGGAACAACTAGGGAGAGAGACAGATGGGGAAACCCAGAGTTCCAGTGTGGGGAAATAAAGCCCCAAAATGTCTGACCAGGAAAACCTGTTGGGGTTGAGGCTGCAGGAGAAACCTTCAGCCTCAAAGGAGAGTTCATTGGCGAGATCCACAGAATCCTAGAACATGCACAAATCCATCCACCTCAGTGTCTGGGAATCAGCACCAGAAAGGCCCCATTTGCTTGTGGATAGTGGAGGAAGTGACTGAAAGCTGGCGGAGAACCCAGCAAGAGGCATTGTTCCCTCTTGGACCCCTCCCGCACACATAGCACCACAACCCAGCAATGTGGGTTGCCCCACCCTGGTGAATATCTAAGGCAAATACCTGTTACTGCATAACAGGCACACCAAGACAAAAAAAATTGGGCCAAATGAAAGAACAGATCAAAGCTCCAGAAAAAATACAACTAAGCAATCAAAAGATAGCCAATCTATCCGATACCCAGTTCAAAACACTGGTAATGAGGATGCCCCCAGAATTGGTTGAGTATGGTCCCAAAATAGAGGAAAAAGTGAAGGCTATACAAAATGAAATAAAGGAAAATGTACAAGGAACCAACAGTGACGGGAAGGAAACTGGGACTCAAGTCAACAGTTTGGATCAGAAGGAAGAAATAAACATTCAGCTAGAACAGAATGAATAAATAAGAATTCAAAAATATGAGGAGAGGCTTAGGAACCTCCAGGGCAACTTTAAACATTCCAACATCC
>PVKU01017092.1:0-12475 GCA_004027475.1 Anoura caudifer | reverse complement strand
ACCCCTGAACAGGCACGAAAGCACAGGGAAGCTTTCCTCATCGCTCAGGCCACAGCGGCTCTCACGCTGACCCGGCTGCCAGGCACGCCAAGCCCTCCTCCTCTTCCCCTGGCTCAGTCCTCCAGCTCTAGCCAAGTCAAGCATCTGCCTGGTCTTCAACACTATCGAAAATGTCATGATAGAAGAAAGAAACAAAAAAATGGTTTCTGCTCTACATGAGTCTGTGAATGGAAGCTCCTTTGGGGCATCTTTGGGCAGTTGGGCACCTTTTCCAGCCACAGGCAAAGGCAGTCAGTGCAGGGCCCCCAGAGCTGCACAGAAGGGACTGACTGACAGGGGAGGGCAGGGGCCTCATGGGCAGGTGGGAGGAGCAGGAAGAGAACTGTGGAAGGTACTGCAAGTGTTTGAAAGCCCCTGCCAAGAGAAGCAGCCCACAGTTCACCTGGGGGAGTGAGGAAAGGAACAGAAAGAGGGGAGGTAGGTGAGCCCCCACTGAAGGCTATGGGTGCACCTGTTCCTCTAGACTGGGGCCTGCAGAGGTGCCCTTGGGAAGTGCAAGAGAACATCTGGACTCTGGGAATCCTCAGACTCTCCCCATGCGTGGGATAGGGACACTCAGAATGGGGCTGAGAGGAATTCAGTGAGAAAGGGTGACTCCGGCACATTCCCCACCTCCTGTCCACAGAAACCCAGGCTCCAGGGGACGCATCTCTTTCAAGAGCAGGCACTGCTAATGTTAGGTGTCCTAAAACTTCTTTCCCAGTCACCTATTGGGACCAGGCCCCAGCCACTAGGACGCAGCCTGTGAAAGAGCTGGCAGCAGCCCCCACAGCGGGGCAACGCCGCCATCTGCTGGACGGACTGTGCCAGGTGCCTCTTCCCCTGGCATCCTCTGGGGCACCCCTGGGGGCAGCAGCCAGCCTCGGGGCAGAAGCAGGCAGCAGATGAGCCTCTGCGAGCCCTGGAATAAGTCTCTGCCCCCCAGGGTTCACCCAGAGGAGCAATGTTCTGCCACCTGGGCTCCTGATCCCGGCAAGGGACCAACTCCATGAGCTCCCTGCCTTTTCCCTTCCTCTTCCCGTAAAGATGTCACAGGTCAAAACACCACACTCCCCTCACCCCCACCCTTTCTTTATCAGGCCCATTGCCCATTGCCACGTCCCTCCAAACACCTGGAGCACCTGGAACACCTGGCTCTTTAACAAATGGGCTGGCTTACCCCCAAACCTAAGCTGTGCAGCTGAGAACCTTCTCGCACACCCTAGAGATGGTCCGATCACAGCTGCCCCGGGGGCGGGGCCGGGTTTCCCTGGGGGCGGGGCGAAGTCAACCTCCAACCGTAGGAGATTTCAGAAGCTCGCGGAGCTCCCCGCAACACTACCTATGTTTTTAGTTCCATCTCCGCCCCGCCCCCCCGCGCCCCAGTCCTACAAATACATACACCTGGCCACCGTGCCCCACCAGGCAAGGAGAATCAAGCCTTTGAAGGCCTTTAACCTTCTTCTCAGGCAGCCGCAGCCCAGGGCTCCGGGCCCCGCGAGCTGCCCTGGCGGGTCTGCACCAGTCCCCACCGCACCCCGCTTGGGAGACCCCGGCTCACAGGGGTCCCGCCCTCCCGCAGGGCCGGCCCTGGGCGCCAGTCAGGTCGAAAAAGCGACCCCAGCGGTCGTGGAGGTCGGACTGGAAGATGCTGCTCCGCCACCGCCGTTGTCCAGGCCGTTGTCCAGGCGGTTTCCGTTGGGGCCGCGCTGCCCGCGAGCGCCCTTGGGAGCAGGCTCTCCGCGGTGAGAACGCGCAACGCGCAGCCGCCGCGGCCTCCTGCCTGGCGGGGAGGGGGCGGGGGCGCCGTGAGCCCCTCGCTGGCCCAGCTACAGGGTCGCCCCCTCGCACACCTGGGGCTCCTGTTGCGAATCTGAAAAGAAATGTTTCCATAAAAACTTAGGAATTATGTAATGTTAGGGAAATCTACCAAAAATAAGCAAAATATTTTAGAAATAAAGTGGTCAGTATCTTAAAACAGATTGTTTAAATATGAGAAATTTTATATTAGGCCCACGGTTACCACAAACAAAACACCTGCAGATAGAAGAGCCACAAAAGAGCATGAGAAAGGAGACAAAGCGCACTGGTCCCCAAGTCAGCAAAACAGCAAGAGAGAAAAAGAGGGACAAAAAAACTACAAGAGTGATAGAAAACAATGAAAAATGACAATACTGCCCTATCATTAATTACTCTAAGGGTAAATTGCTTCAACTCCACCAACATAGACAAGGCATCATGCAAAATCCAACTACACGCTGTCTACAGGAGACTCGCCTTGGATTTAGGGACACACCGAAGCTGGCAGTGAGAGGGCAGGAAAAGATGTTCAATGCCACTGGGAATCGGAAGAGTTCGGCAGTGGCCATTATAGAGTTTACATCAAGAACTGTGACAAGACACAAGGACATTAAATAATGATCAAGGGGTCAGCTTATCAAGAGGATATAAGAAATGTAAATATACAACCTAAATTGGAGAAAGCATGTTAAGCAAACATTGAAAGAATCAAAGGGAGAAACAGACAGCAAAACAAAAACACCAGAAGGTCTCCATACTGTTTCTAGGGGGTAGAACCAGAAGGAAGCCCCAGAAGGAAGCAGAGGGCTCTGTCCCACTCTACCAAATGAACCTAACAGACCCCTGCGGAGCACCCTCCCAACGTTGGGAGAGTGCGCTTGCCTCTCCAGTGCGCACGTGAGGTTGCAATGCCAGTCTTAATAAACCTGAGAACATTCAAATGACACCAAATGCATCCTTTGACCACAATGAAATGAAACTAGAAATGAAAGCAGAAAGAAAACTAGAAAACTCAACAATTACTAAAAATTAACACTTTTGAATAACTAATGTGGGGAAATTAGAAAATATCTTTAGACAGATGAAAACGAACACACAGCCTGCAAACTTATGGGAAGCAACAAAAGCTAAGAAGTTTACAGCAGTAAATGCCCACGTTAGAGGAGAAAGGTCCCAAAAGAACAACCCAACTTTACACTCAAGGAACCAGGAAAAGAACAAACTAAGCCCAAAGTTAGTAGAAGGAAGGAAGTAATAAAAACTAGAGCAGAAATAAATAAAAGAGACAATATAAAATTGATAGAAAAACACAAACAAAATCATCCCACCACGCTCTACTCATATAGCTTTCTTTATCTGTATTTACCTGACTCCATAGTTTTTCCATGAGAGTTAAAATATGTACATTAATGTTTAAAAATTAAAATGAAGGAGAGAATTCTAGAAGCAGCAAGGGATAAAGGCAGAGTCACCTACAAAGGAGTTCCCATCAGACTGTCAGCTGATTTCTCAAAAGAGACCTTCCAGGCAAGAAGGGGCTGGAAAGAAGTATTCCAAGTCATGAAAGTCAAGGACCTACATACAAGATTGCTCTATCCAGCGAAGTTGTCATTTAGAATGGAAGGGAAGATAAAGTGCTTCTCAGATAAGGTCAAGTTAAAGGAGTTCATCATCACCAAGCCCTTATTATATGAAATGTTAAAGGGACTTATCTAAGAAAAAGAAGATAAAATATATGACAGTAAAAAGACAGCAAACTCACAGATATTCACAACCACACCTAAAACAGAAGCAAACTAAGCAAAGAGCTAGAACAGGAGCAGAAACACAGAAATGGAGATCACATGGAGGATTTGCAACAGGGGAGTGGGAGGAGGAGAGAGGGGGGAGGGTACAGAGAATAAGTAGCGTAGACAGTGGGTAGAAAATAGACAGGGGGAGGGCAAGAATAGTGTGGGAAAAGTAGAAGCTAAAGAACTTATGACACATGGACATGAACTAAAGGGGGGAATGTGGGTGGGAGGGGGTGTGCAGGGTGGAGAGGAATGATGGGGGAGAAATGGGACAACTGTAATAGCATAATCAATAAAATATAATTTAAAAAATAAAATAAAATAAAAATGATAAGAGAACACTCATTAGAGTAGCAATTTATTACATTATACATCAATTCTTTAAAATTTGTTATCAAATAAAGAGGAAAAGCATAAAAGAATCACCAGCGAGTGGGTTCTGAGATATGTGGAGTAAAAGAAGGGGAGAGAAGATGAGAAAATATAGTGGGTATTTTTTACACAAAACGATAAAACTTTCTTTCTAATTCAAGAATATGTGTACAGTTCACTTATTGGCAAAAATATAGGCCAATATAACAATTATTTCTTTTTTTCTAAAGTTGCTTCTTGTAGCTTTTCTTTGAGATGCTAAATGCAGTTGGTATAATGCAGCCCTGAATAAATTAGTACCCTCTTATGAATTTTAATTGATTTAATCTGTATTATCTCATAGATATAATATAAAGAATTTAAAATATTACATGCTACTACTCTAATTATGTCATTCAAGAAAATACTTCATAATAGAGTTAACCCAAACACCAGCAATGCTCCATGAATAACTGTGGTTAATTTCTATTGTAACTGAAATAACTCTTGGCTAATTCCCACTTTATCAAGGTACTAATCTCACAAAATATTTACTACTCAATGCTTGGTGAGGATCAGAGTAATCTTTTTCTATTTTTAATTACTCTCCATATTTCTGTATGACCTCTCTCTCTCTGAGTGTGTGTGTGTTCTATGAATTGAGATTAGTCATTTAGATTCAAACATAATGAAAACAAGTTTTAAGTCAGTCACCAAGAAGGATGAGCATTTTCTGCTTCCATAATGAGATATTGACAATTCCCCATTTTTAATATGGAGAATAGGCAAAGACTTGAAGGAAAAGGAATATGCATTCGGAATAAAGTTTTAAAAAATAACTTTATTAAGGATAAATCTATGCTGATCTCATTTCAGAATTTATGAAGTATTTGACCTTTGCAAATAAGAACAAGATGAATTATCCTCTCATTAGAAGCCATGTGAATATTAATGAAGGATTTTGTGAAACCCTCCCCACCACTCCCCCACGCGCCTCGGTCTCTGGGAGGCTGTGAGCTGGGTACACAGTGAAGCTTAGGTGGGATCAGAGCCCAGGGTTTCTCCAGGAAACAGTATCAGGTGTGTCGAGAGGCTGGAAATCTGCATGAAAGCTGATGTAATAGACATCAATCAGCTGGTAGCTGAATGTGGGATGTTCAGTTGAAACTGTTTCTATCAAGCCTAGAGGGAAAATAATAGATAAGAGGTCATCTGTGAAGGTCATTTTTATGACCATATCTATCATTAGCCATCTAATATAACTTTGAAATTTTTATAATCAAATTTAAGTAAAATTTAATTAAAATGACCCTCTACCAACCAAAGCCAATTAACCATCTGTGCCTCTCTAAGCAGCCTGGATGAGCTGCTAGTAACATAGATAATCAATAAGCTTTCGAGTGCTCAGTAACAGAAATTTTGGCAGCACAGCCTCTAACCACAAATCAGAGTTGTTGTAGATTATTAATCCGGCGTTCTGATCTACTGTCATTGGCAACAGTTTTGTTTTAGGTTGTCATTGTTTAGAATTCATTTGCAGACCAGGTACAGGTTTGCGGCATGACTTCCTCTGCCCTGCCCCCGAAGCGCGCGTCCCTGAGGACACTGAGGTTCCCAGGCCACCAGGGGGCGACGCCTCGGAATCCAGGGAGGGGCGGAGCCACACTGCTGGCGCTGCTGGTCCTGGCACTCAGTGTAGTTGAATGGACCGCGAGGACGAGGCGGATGCCCATCTTCCAGCCGTCCTCCTGCTGCTCCCGGTCCCCGGGGATCGATCTGGGCCCCTGTCGGTGACACTGCACAGCCTGCAGCTTCAGGCGAGACCGGCCGCGGCCGTAATGAGGGGGTTTTCCCTGGGCAGGTAACCTGGGAGGGCTGGGCAGCTGCCCTGCAGGTGTTTGCTCGTGACGTCGGTGGTCTCCGGGCTCGAGGCAGGGAGGAAAGGACGATTCCTTTACACTTCAATCCGAAGTTCACGCGTTGGAGGCTGGGCATGGGGGTGGCAGCGTGTAGTCCTTTTCCGGGGAAGTGTGCGCGTGGCACTGGTCGTGCCCAAGCAGGGAGACAGGCCGCTGGTGGCTTTGGATGTGCGGTGGGCCAGCCTGGACCCCGGCTCTGTCCCAGATTTCAGGCTCCTTTTCCGCGGCTTGATCAGGGACCGTGGTTGTGACCTGTCACAACTGGGGTCCCAAACACCCGGCCTGGGGCTCGCAGCCCCCACGTGCCCCCTGGTCTGCCCCACCCCCTCTGCACCCGCCAGGGTGTGGTGACCCTCCTCTGACGCAGGCCCCGGGCGGCAGAAGAGACAGCGAAGAACATCGTTAGAAGTCACGTTCTTAAAATCTGCTGCGATTTGATTCCAACGTGCGCCCCCTGAATCAAATAACACATCACTGCTGTTCGTTCCAACACAGGCACTTCCTCTCCCATTGTTTCTGAGATATGGCTTGTTTCCTGGGGTCTCCCTGTTTTGCAAAGAGCAGCTTGTCCCTCGTGCTCTGGCGCCTGGATACCCAGGAGGGAGGTCAGCTCCAGCGCGGCCTTCTTCCCACGTCCGGTCCCTCAGCAGCTCTGTCCCTAACTGAACGTTTTTCTGGTTCAACACACGCTGTTATTCACTGAGTTACTCACAATTTTGTACGAAATTTATTAGATGGCCAAATTTTCTTTATTTGCTGTATTTCTAAAATCGTGCCCATTGTTGAAACAGCCTGAGGGGGCGCGGTTCAGTGAACAAACTCTAATTAAAATTCTCTGAGAAATAAGCAGTAGCAATTAATGACACAGAAGCGTAAAACACCACCAGTCCTGAAAGAAGCCTCATCCCTCTCTGGAGATTCTCCTGAGCAGAGGGCTGGAGAGAACCAGAAATGCACACAAACCTCTTGTTTCCTGGTCCCCAAATTGTGCTGCTGGCACTCTGAAGCAGAAACACAAACTTCTCGTTAGTAGCCAGCAGGCTTGTGCAAATGAATTCACCTAAAGTAAATCATAAAGTTACATCAGAGATCTTATTAATTCAAGCCCTGGCCAATATTCCGGTGACCCTTAATTGTTTTGATAATTCCTCAAACTTTACTCTTTACCCTTTGGCCCAGATGCACAGTTGGCGGTGGTTTGCTCCTTCCGGGGGAGTGGAGACGTGCGCCTACCTTCTGGATGAGGAAGGCATTTCACACGTGATTAGAAATATGTCAAGGACTCAACACACTGGGCTGGATGGTGAAATATGGAGAAGTAATGTTTATCCCTCTTATTTTGCTTTGGAAAAAAATGTTATAGTATCATGAAATAAAGAAACAATGACAATATTTATGCCATTAAGATGCATTAGTAAGAATCCATGAGGACTTAGCCTAGAATATGAGTGGCCGGGGATGCTCCTGTGCAGTTTTATGGCGTCTCATAGTCCAGTCCCTCCGGAACATGAGTGAGGGGATTTTATTGCAACACCCCTAATGGACAGGAAGAGGGGACCAGTTCCCTGTGGGCATAGCTCCGGCTCGTTCACTCCACACTCTGCCACTTGGACTTTGCGTTAGTAATGTTATTGGGGAGGGTTCTCCCCCTTCCCTTCCTGTATGGTGTTCTGGAGTTTTACAAATGCCTGGAACAGGGATTTTTTCACTAGCACAGGTTTCTTTCTCTATGTCCTGTGTCATCCCTTCTCCCTCTGTGATGTGAAGTGGCCGTTCTTTAAACATAATTGAATGTCTTCTTTTGAGTGGTGGGAATTAGAGCTGAAAGGGTATCCCTCTCGACTCTGTACATAACTTTCACTGAAGGTGATTGAAGGTATGGAGGACAGGCCAGGGTTATTATTTGCACTCCGCTGTCACCTCCGAATCCAAGGGTGCTAGTTCCATATCTGTGAGTCAGACAGTTTCCTTAAAGACTCTCAGAACGTTTGTAAACTAATACCATCTGCCTGAGGAAACAAGAACAGCCCTGCACATTAAACACTATCATGTCTTTAATGCATATTCAGAAAACTGTGGATCAAAGATTTACTTCTCTGAGATCAGAAAGTGAAAAAGTGGCAGAGTTCAAAACCAGTTCCTTCTGATTCCAAAGAGCAAACTCTTTCCTCTGTCAAACTGTCACACCGTCACACTGTCACACCATCACACTGTCTCACAGTCACACTGTCACACACCCTCTATTTTCCATCAAGGCTCAGAGCCTCTGGCAACACTTCTTACTACAGAACCTAATTCTCCCACTTGTAAGGGTAGGTGGGCCTTGCAAACAGAGCTTGACTTCAAATTCGAAGTTAGTGACTTTGAAGAAAGACCTCTGCTACTTTCCTACCTCAAAATATAATTAGCTCATGAAAATGTGACAGCTTTTTGAAATGGTCATAAGGCTATTTTCAGTAGTTTTTTGATGTTTATAAATCTCTAGATTTTCTCCATTTTTAAGTGTCAGGCTAAAAGTTTAGAGAGTGGACAGTTATTTACTCATAGGCTAATTACTTTCATCAGTAAAAAGAATGTTAGCAATGCGAATTTTGTGCATGTTTGTGTTACCATAATACCTGGATGAAAATTGAAAAATTATTTTTGGTTCTATAACTCTAAAAAACATTTTGAGTATGTGTATGTTTTACTTTTTGCTAAAGTCTCTGAACTTTGATGAAAATTCTAAGAAAGAAAAATAGGTGCAAAGCACACTTGTTATTCAGAAAACAAATTCTCAAAACAGTCAAACTGGTAATTTCCAAAATCTGAACCTGAAACTTCTCTGGAATGATAAAAAGACCAAGTGTTTCTTTGGTGTCATGTGTCAATGTTTCTTACTAAGCAGAGGAAATCTAATTTGTAAGATGAATGAAAAGCCTGAATGTTTCTTGCAATGAATAATCTAGGTTATTTAATACTTTAAAGAGAAATTTCTAGAATACACTCAGCCTTTCAGTACTATTAGAACACTTCTCCATTACCTGTGCTCAAGCTGCCTTCCACGACACTGTCTAATCCTGTAATGGAAGTGCCTTTCTCCTTCTCTCTGTTCAGTGTGTTCACTTCTCATTACAAGCCATCATGCAGGTGCCAGCCTGGGGTGCACCAAAGAGAGAGAGAGGGCTGGGGGAAAGTGGACACAATCATGTATATTCACTCTGTAGCTTCGTTTTCTTCCCTGTATTTTTAGGACATTAAAAAAAAAGATATTTATTTATTTTGATGTCATTTAAGTTTACGATGGTTCTTCTTCTTCTTCTTCTTCTTCTTCTTCTTCTTCTTCTTCTTCTTCTTCTTCTTCTTCCTGTTTGTTTGTATTATTTTTGTTGGAGGCCTGGGTTACTTTAGTGGTTTAGAATTTGCTAATTAGAACTTCATTATCATGAAAACTATATAAGATGATTCACAGATTCACTAAGAAATAAGGTTTCAGTCCAAAAGCAAATTTAATTTTTAAATAAGGGATATTTTAAATGAAACTAAATGTTTTTAAAATCCTGAACTATTGATTTTGATCATTGGCATGTCTAAAATAAAACCATTAATTGTCAACTGTTTTCTTCATTTCTATGCAGGAATAATCACATAGGATTTAGTGCTCCTAAGTATATAAGAAATGTGACCCATGAATATGAGCTTTCCTTGAGAATTATCATTGTTCATAGCTTTCGTAGGAAATACTCAATTTCTCCTTGAAGGAGTTTTTTTGGCTTTAGAGATACTGCAAGTTTGATATTGCAGAAAAAAGTTGTCATTTGTGTTCTTTTAGGAAGTTTCAGAAAATGAAGGTAAAGCTTTTTATCTGGTAACACGTTAACATCGTTTGAAGCGCTTCATCCTATAGGTAGATCTTCCCCATTCTTTAGTCGGTTGTTTGTTTCTGCTGATCCACAGAGAGCTGGACTGCAAACGGATGAACAGCCCTGTGGTCTAATCAGACAGGAAGCCACGTGTTCACACTTGTACCCCTGGCTTCCCTGATGCACACACACAAAAGCTCACATTAGCCACCAGGCTGGCTGCAGTCAAGGTGGGGAGACAATGGGGACTTAGGTGGTGCTCATGTGAGTGCACACCACCTGGGCCACACGGGAGAGACTCAGAACTGCACGCAGCACCATCCCCACCACCTCCAGTGTAGCCACCACTCTCATTCTGGACACGATCATCTGCATCACTGTTATTAGTAGTATTTTCCGTGAATTTCATTATTAACATTATTTCTAATACCTGTTTCCTAAGAAATAATTAACATTATTTTTTCACATTTTCCCCCACTTTCCACCATTAACATTTTTAATACTCCCAGGAACCCTGCAAATTCCGTTGTATTTCCTTAAAGATGATTAAAACTGAATCAATGAATTTCCAAAGGATGTTCATCTAGAAAGTAGTCAACCTTGAATTCAAATCCTGCTCCCAAGAGCTCTTGTACTTTATTATCTGCTTTAGGTGCTTGTAATGTCTGCAGTACCTGAGAATTAAGGGAAACTAGTGCTTGTTGAAATAAATTCTCACTACCTTGTTACCCCTACCGAACTTCAGTTATTGGAAGATTTCTTTAACATTTCATAATTCCTAAGTTTTTATGGAAACACGTATGTTTAGACCCGCGACAGGCGCTCCAGGTGTGCGAAGGGGCGACCTTGTAGCTGGGCCAGCGAGGGGCTCGCGGCACCCCCGCCCCACTCTCCCGCCCCATGCGTGGCGCGTCCTCCACGAGGAGAACCGGCTCCCGAGAGCGCTCGCGGGCGGCGCGGCCCCAACGACAACGGCCTGGACAACGGCGGGGGTGGAGCAGCATCTCCCAGTCCGACCGCCACGACCGCTGGTGTCGCTTTTCGACCTGAGTGGCGCCCCGGGCTGGCCCTGAGGGCGGGCGGGCCGAACCCCTGTGAGCGGGGGTCTCCGAAGTGAGGTGCGGGGGGGACTGGTGCAGACCCGCCAGGGCAGCTCGCGGGGCCCGGAGCCCTGAGCTGCGGCTGCCTGAGAAGAAGGTTAAAGGCCCTTCAAAGGCTTGATTCTCCTTGCCTGGTACCTGTGGTCCAGGTGTGTGTATTTGTAGGACTGGAGTGGTGGTGGGGCGGAGACGGAACTAAAAACAGAAGTAGTTGGTGGGGAGGGGGGGAGAGCTCCGCCAGCTTCTGAAATCTCCTACGGTTGGAGGTTGACTTCGCCCCGCCCCCAGGGAAACCCGGCCCCGCCCCCGGGGCAGCTGTGATCGGACCATCTCTAGGGTGTGCGAGAAGGTTCTCAGCTGCGCAGCTTAGGTTTGGGGGTAAGCCAGCCCATTTGTTAAAGAGCCAGGTGTTCCAGGTGCTCCAGGTGTTTGGAGGGACGTGGCAATGGGCAATGGGCCTGATAAAGGGTAGGGGTGAGGGGAGTGTGGTGTTTTGACCTGTGACATCTTTACGGGAAGAGGAAGGGAACAGGCAGGGAGCTCATAGAGTTGGTCCCCTGCCCGGAACAGGAGCCCAGGTGGCAGAACATTGCTCCTCTGGGTGAACCCTGGGGGGCAGAGACTTATTCCAGGGCACGCAGAGGCTCATCTGCTGCCTGCTTCTGCCCCGAGGCTGGCTGCTGCCCCCAGGGGTGCCCCAGAGGATGCCAGGGCAAGAGGCACCTGGCACAGTCCGTCCAGCAGATGGCGGCGTTGCCCCGCTGTGGGGGCTGCTGCCAGCTCTTTCACAGGCTGCGTCCTGGTGGCTGGGGCCTGGTCCCTGTAGGTGACTGGGAAAGAAGTTTTAGGACACCTAACATTAGCAGTGCCTGCTCTTGAAAGAGATGCGTCCCCTGGAGCCTGGGTTTCTGTGGACAGGAGGTGGGGAATGTGCTGGAGTCACCCTCTCTCACTGAATTCCTCTCAGCCCCATTCTGAGTGTCCCTATCCCACGCATGGGGAGAGTCTGAGGATTCCCAGAGTCCAGATGTTCTCTTGCACTTCCCAAGGGCACCTCTGCAGGCCCCAGTCTAGAGGAACAGGTGCGCCCATAGCCTTGAGTGGGGGCTCACCTACCTCCCCTCTTTCTGTTCCTTTCCTCACTCCCCCAGGTGAACTGTGGGCTGCTTCTCTTGGCAGGGGCTTTCAAACACTTGCAGTACCTTCCACAGTTCTCTTCCTGCT
Organism: Anoura caudifer; assembly: GCA_004027475.1. Lineage (NCBI taxonomy): Eukaryota > Metazoa > Chordata > Mammalia > Chiroptera > Phyllostomidae > Anoura > Anoura caudifer. The sequence goes on along the minus strand of PVKU01017092.1, from coordinate 407 downwards.
CCTCCCACCTGCCCATGAGGCCCCTGCCCTCCCCTGTCAGTCAGTCCCTTCTGTGCAGCTCTGGGGGCCCTGCACTGACTGCCTTTGCCTGTGGCTGGAAAAGGTGCCCAACTGCCCAAAGATGCCCCAAAGGAGCTTCCATTCACAGACTCATGTAGAGTAGAAATCATTTTTTGTTTCTTTCTTCTATCATGACATTTTCAATAGCGTTGAAGACCAGGCAGATGCTTGACTTGGCTAGAGCTGGAGGACTGAGCCAGGGGAAGAGGAGGAGGGCTTGGCGTGCCTGGCAGCCGGGTCAGCGTGAGAGCCGCTGTGGCCTGAGCGATGAGGAAAGCTTCCCTGTGCTTTCGTGCCTGTTCAGGGGTTTCTGGTCTCCGTGTTCCATAAGCTTGGCATTATTCCCA
>PVKU01017091.1:0-12475 GCA_004027475.1 Anoura caudifer | reverse complement strand
TAGGTACTGATTCATTGCCATTTTCATACCTATGTTCCTCTCTCTCTCTCTCTCCCTTTTCCTTCCTTTCCTTAAAACAGTCCCTTCAGTATCTCTTGCAGAACTGGTGTGGTAGAGGTGTATTCTTTTAGACTTCTTTTGTCTGGGAAGCTCATTATTTGGCCTTCTATCTTGATTGAAAGCCTTCCTGGGTAAAGTAGTCTTGGTTGCAGCCCTTTGGTTCTCATTACTTGGAATATTTCTTGCCATTCTCTTCTAGCTTGGATCATTTGCATTGAGAAGTCAGCTGCCAGCCTTATTGGAGCCCCCTTGTACATTACTTCCTTTTCTCCCTTGCTGCCTTTAAGATTCTCTCTTTGTCTTGGAATTTTGCCATTTTAATTATGATGTGTCTTGAAGTGGGCTTCTTTGGGTTCCTCTTGATTGGGACTCTCTGTGTTTCCTGGATTTGTGTGACTTTTTCTCTCATCAAATTAGGGAAGTTTTCCATCATGACTTTTTCAAATAGGTTTTCTATCCCTTGCTCTTCTTCTTCTCCTTCTGGTATCCCTATTATACAGATATTATTATGTTTCATATTGTCTTGCATTTCTCTTCATCCCTCTTCATTCTTTTTGAGCCTCTTTTCCTTTTCTTGCTCTTTCTGGGTGTTTTTTTTCTACTTGGTCCTCCAACTTGCTAATCTGATCTTCTGCTTCATCAATTCTGCTTTTCATTCCTTCCACTGTGTTCTTCAGTTCAGAAATTGTATTTTTCATTTCCTCTTGGTCCTTGTTGGTAGTTTCTATTTCTTTTTTCATGTTTATATAGTTTGCAGTGAGTTCATCGTAGCTTCCCTGTAGTTTCTAGTAGCTCATTGAGAGCTCGTGGAGCTACCTGACAACCATTGTTTTGAACTCAAAATCTGACAGTTGAGCTGCCTCTGTTTCATTTAGCATTCTTTCTGGGGCTTCCACCTTTCCTTTCATTTGGGGATTATTTCTTTGTCTTCCCATTGTTTTTGAGTTTCTTTTTTTTAGTCTTAGCTTCTTAAATTGGTCTGTTCTGGCTCCCTGGGTCTATGGTGTGAACTTCTGTGGTAGAATACCTGTGAGATTCAGTGGTGCTGTCTGCTTCAGGTATCCTAGTGTTCACAGGTTCCACTGTCTTATCTGTTGAAATGCCCCCTCCTTGGGATCATCTCTGGTTTTTTCACAGTTCCAGGGTTGGGTTTTTTGTTGCTGTTGTTTTGTTTTGTTTTGTTTTTGTCTTACTCGTGGGTATTTAAAAAGAGAAAAGAGGAGAAAATGGAAAGAGAAGAAGAGAAGAAAGAAAAAGAAAAAAAAGGAAAGAAGAGAAGAAAGAAAAAGAAAAAAGAGGGAGGAAGAAGAGATAAAATTGGAAAGAAAGGAAGAAGAAATAAGGCAAGAAAGAAGATACGCAAAGCAAAGGGCGTTGAGGGGTAAAAAAAGAGAAAAATAATGAAAAAATAATAGAAAAAATTAAAATTTAAAAAGAGAAAAAAGAAAAAAGAAAAAAGCAACAAGAAAAAAGAAAAAATAAAATTTAAAAAAACCAACAACTCTTGCTGTTTTCAATCTTGCTGAGCTGGTGTTTCTGGTCTTGCTGGCTGCAATGGCCTAGGGGTGACAGTATCGCTTTTGTCCCTGTTCAGTGCTCAGCTATCTTTGCACTACTGTCCTCAGAGCTAGCCCTGAGCCTCTCCGCCCAAGGCTTCAGGTGTACCTGAAGAAGCGTGTGCCTATCCCAGTTGCACACAGGTGCCTATGATCTCGCAGCCACCTGCAGTCACACACGGCGCCAATCCTTGCACAATCGTCCTGATGGATGGAGGGCCCAGGCGTGCGGCTGTCCCAATGGCGCCGGGTGCCAAAGGCCCCACAAGCTCAGGTGAGCAGCCGTCTCACGGGCGCCAGGCTCCCCTGGGAGCCCAGGTGCGTGGCTGTCCCAATGGCGCCAGGAGCCAAAAGACCTGTGGGCACTGGGCTCCCGCAAGCCCAGGCCTGCAGCTGTCCCTCGGGTGCCAGGAGTCAAAGGTCCCCGGAGCTCAGGTGTGTGGCTGTCCCAATGGCGCTAGCCACCAACAACCAGGCAAGCTCCAGTATGCAGTCCTTCCCCGGGATATGCGTGGGTGTTCACACCCCCAACTTGTCTGCCACTGAGACCCCAACTCCTCTCTGTGAGATTTCAAACAACTGGGTTTATCCCAGTGCAGCTAAAACTTTGTTTGGCTGGGGAGGGAGCGGTTGACCCAGCTCCCTCCCTAATCTTGTGGGAGCTTGGTGAGAGCCAGCCAGGACCTCAGACTTGGCCCTGGTGTCCGCGCTGCACCTTGGGCTCTTATTGTTCTGAAGTACTCTCCTTACCGTCTGGTTTTTCAGTGTACACTATAATTTTTGATCTCCTGATTTCAAATATGCTGTGTTTCTGATTGCTGTTTGCTCCGTTCCGATGTAAATTGGCCAGGATATTCTCCCGTGTGTAGGGGGAAGCGAAATATGCTCCTTCCTACTGCACCACCATCTTCCCGGTCCCCATATTCTACTTTCTTAGATTATCTTTTTCATTGATTTTTATTTTAATTGATTGATTTTTATTTTAATTCTGTTATGCTTTATGAACATATGTACTATAATTTTGATTCTTCTAAAATTGTTAAGATTTATTTAATGACCAGAATACCACCTATATTTAGTAATATTCCATGGTCAGTTGAAAAGAATATGTATTCCAACTTTGGTGGGTGGAAAGTTTTATAAATTAGGTCCAGTTGTTTGAAAGTGCTCTCTGGGTCTTTTATATTCTTACTTATTTTCTCTTTACTTAAGATTAGTGTTTCCACTAATCTTAAGTTTCCAACTATAATTGTAGATTTGTCTATTTTTTTTTATTTCTATTCATTCTTATTTATGTATTTTGGAGCTCTGTGATTAAGTGTGTACACCTTTAGTTAGGATTGTAATAGCTTCTTTAAAAAGCAGCTATGTAATGTACCAGTTTATCCCTGGCTGAAAGCTACTTATTCTGACATTAATATAATTCCTCCAGCATTGTTTTGATTAGTATATGCCTAGTGTCTTTTTTCATCCTTTCACTTTTAGTATATCTATGTCTTCATATTTAAAGTTGGTTTCTTATAAACAGCAAATAGTTAGGTGTTGCTTTTTAAATTTTTTTATCCCTCACCTGAGGACATATTTTCATTGCTTTTAAAGAGAGAGGGAGGGAGAGAGAAAAACATTAATGCAGGAGAGAAACATCAATTGGTTGCCCTCCTACATTCCATCAGGGATCAAACCTGCAACCTGAGTAAGTGCCCTGAATGGGAATTGAATTCATGACCTTTTGGTCTATAGGATGATGCTCCAACCAATGAAGCCACACCAACCAGGTCCAGTCTTGCTTTTTAACCATCTGATAACTTATATCTTTTAATTTGTTTGTTTAGTCTTTACACTTATATAACTATTGCTATATTGCAGCTAAAGTCCACCACCTTGCTAGCTTTTTCTGCCTATTCCAGCTGCAGTTTTTCTCCTCGGTATCTTCCTTCTTTAAGATTCATTGAATATTTTTTATTATTTTAATTCATCTTCAATATTGACATTATTTATACTTCTTTTAAAAATTTTAATGGGTACTCTAGCATTTATAGTATACATCTTTGAGTAATCATATTCTACCCTCAGATATATTATATCAATTATCTGTAATGTAAGGACTCTACAACAACATACTCCCAATTCCCTTCTCCCATACTGTGCTGATATTGCTGTATGTATTTACTTTTACAAATGGTGTAAAAATACAATAAATTGCTACTATCTTTGCATCAGTCAGTTATGTTTAGAATAATTAAAAGAATAACTTTTCATTTATTTCATTTTCAGTGTTCTCAATTTTATTTTTGTTATAGATTTAATTTTCTACCTGAATAATTACTTTCCCATTTCTTATAGTTCAGGATTGTTGGCAATAAATTCTCTGAATTTTCATTTGTCTGAGAAAGTCTTCACTTTTTCTCATTTTTGAAAGGTACTTTCTGTGGGTATAGAATTCTGGAGTGACTTTTTTGTCAGCACTTTAAAGAAATCTATCTTTGTCTTCTGTTTTGCATTGGTTCTGATAAGAACTCTGCTATAATTCTTATTTTTGTTCGCTGTGTATAATGTGTATTTTCCCCTCTGGATGTGTTCAAAATTTTCTTTTCATCTTTGGTTACCAGCAGTTTTTGTTGTGTTTTATTGTGTTTATGCTGCTTGGTTTTCTGCAGCATTTTAAAGTTTACAGGGTTTGTGGCCCTTCCCACATCAATTTCAGGCTTTTGTTCCATTGAAGACATAAAGAAGAAGGATCCAGATGGGACTTTATGCCTTTCCTACAAGGGCTGCTATTACCTCCCCAGGCCTAGAAAAGGAGGGACACATTCTCAGGATCCTGTTTTGGGGCACTATTTCTCTGGGTAGCCTGTCTGGAGATACAACAGGGTGGCTTAACTGATATACTTGTCAAGAAATCAGCTGAGTCTTATCATGGCTTATAATAAATCAATGGCCAGTGTACCAACATATCACTTATCATTGCTTGCTACCTTCCCTGTCTCACTTGCCTTTTTCCTCATTCTTTCTGCCCTAGGAGTAGGCCTTCCAAATAAACATTAGCACTCAATCTTTGCATTGATCTCTGTTTTGTAGGGAATAGAAACAGATACTTTGCCCCCTAATTTTCAGCTTTCTTCTTTTCTAAAATAAGCATTTAAAGCTGTAAATTTCCCTCTAAGTGCTGCTTTGGCTGCATCCTACAAGTTTGTATGTATTGAATTTTTGTTACAGTTCTGTTCTCAGCAGAAACTTGTCTATCTCACAGTCAGAATCCAGACTGAGACTGACCCCAGTTGTCTGCCTTGTCATTGAACATCCAGCCCTTTCAGGTCCCCAGGTTCCATGCAGGAACCTCTGTTTACAGGCTCCCTGACTCTTACACAGCCTCAAGGCCTCATCATCTGTCCCCATGGGGTTCACAACACCCAAAGTTTTTGACAATCAAGAAAAACAAATGCCAATAAGGCAGCTTCAGTTCAGTGTTATGTAAATAGTCCATTTTCAGCTCCCTTTTGCTACTGAGCCTTGGAGAATTTGGGCTATCTTGCAACTTAGCTTTGTACATAAAGAGGGGGTTATTAAATTTTATTCATTATGTTCAGGTGTTCTCTTATAGGTTTTCCTGTATATCACATCTGTCCTGTTTCCAGAAGTGAAAGTCTACATGTGATCTTAAACTCTCTTTAAGAGTTTATTTTACTATATTTCATCATAGAATTAAATCATGTCTTGATGAAAATTTGGTAGTGAAAAATTTTGACATCTTGACCAGTATGTCTAGATAATATTGACCAATAAGAGGAATAAAACACATGCCTTTCTAAATTATGAAAATGAGTTAAAGATACAATGGTTGGAATTATAGGAAAAAGCTATCCAAAACAGAAACCCTATTTTTAATATTTTTCTCATAATCTAAAAAATGACATTCATTGTTAATTTAGATTTTGCTGAACCACATCCATCAAAAGTTTTGTTCAAGAAATTAAAGAGATATATTTGAATTTTTTAAAAAAACTAAGTGACAGTGGCTATTGTTATGTAAAAATGTGTTGAATACTAAAATGACAGCAACTCAAGAAAAATACAGAAAAGAAAGTTAAAAATCATCTAAAATTCCACCATCTGGAAATAACCACCAGTATCATTTTAGCCAACACTGTCTGAATATCTCACTAATGGAAAAATTGGAAGAGTGGATGAATGGATGGATAGAAAGAAAGAAATATTTTAGAGGCAGCACAGCACAATGGTTAAATGAAAGAAAGAAATATTTAAATGGTGTCATGCTTTCTTTTGTATTTTAAAATATTTAATTTATTTAGCAGAAGAAAAAAAATACACTAAATCTAAGAAACCATTTAATTTCAGCAAGTGTTTCTTAGCTATGTCAAATAGTAATCATAAAAAATATTCTTTTAAAATTAAGGAAAAAAAGACCATGAAAATCATTAAGCACACTTTTTTTTGTTAGGATAGGCCAGACTCAAGTTTTATGTGAAATAATCTAATGTCAAAATTTAGCATTTGATTCATTATATTTTAGAAATATGGTGCAGACCAAACAAAACACATCTGTAGGCCCCAGGTTGTAAAACTTGACCTAATAAGAATAAGGAGAATTATTGAGAATTATAGAGAATTATTGTCTGCTCAAAATCTTAGAAAAATTTTGGCTCTCAGAATTGCCCTTCATTTTGTCTAGGTCTTAAAGTTCAGTGTTAAAAGACCTTTACACATAAGGTTGCCTTTTGTTTTGAATGCCCTATTGCCCATTGGATGAAACAACTGTTACAGTAACAGGAAATAAAATGAGGAAAGTAAAGGAATGTTAACATATCAAAGCTACTTGTTGACCTTGCTACTTTGTCAGGAATGAGCTGACTTCTTAGCTTGTGTGAATCCCATATCACTGAAAATAATTAAACATAGACTGAATACCCATAGTGTGACATACTGGTCTGGTATCCAAGCACTGGATAGACAGATGAATGAATTGGATGGATGGATGAATACATGAATGCAAGGATGTTTAAGATACCTTTCAGTCACAAGTTTCCTTCCAGTAAGCAGTAAGATCAGTGAGACAGAAAGTTTGGGAGGGATAGGTTTGGGACTTTTTTCTAATCTTGCAAAAAAGACTTTGCCTTACTCATGTCACTTAAAATCATTTTACCTTCTCCTCTGGTGGCCTGGACTACACTGCCTACCATGTACATGAAAGGAGGAAGCAACACTTCTTTCTCTTTTAGAGTAACTGAACATCTTTCACTACTACAAAACTCCAGCTGGAAAACCTTCCTTTAGTATGTTTTACTGTCAAAGCAAGTATAATCTTTCATTACCTGTTCCTTGTCCAGCAATACGTAATAAAGGTATGGTTGTAACTAATGTTTAAATGTAGCTAGACAATTCCTGTTAATGTGCATGTATCATCAGGAAGGTGGTGTCATTATTATTTAAGCCTAAGTATTAGTTACTTGATTATAATTTGTCTTAGTAGATATAAGTTGAAGGAGTATAGAGAAAGTATGCAGATATTCCCAAAGAATAAAAATGGGTCCGTCAGAGTTGCCATTGCTAAGAATGGGAGCAGAAAGGGAGGAGGAGGCAGGAGTGGGAGTATCAAAGAGAATCAACTGATCAGAGCCCAGTTTCCTAGTTTCCAAGCTCAACAGATCACACTGTCTTCTTCTTCCAAAGAGAAAAATACAGAAAATATATGTAATTTACCAAATTAGATTTTCTCTTAAAGTCTTACATCTACCAAATATATTTATAAGAATGCTTGTAGCTGTTTAATTTGTAATAGCCAAAAAATAAGAAAAAATCCAAATTTCTGTCAACTATTAAATAGGTGAATATATTGTGTTATAGTCTTACAGTGGAACACTATACAGCAATTTTAAAAACCATAGATAAATAAAACAATGTGCATGAATCACACAGATAGTTTGTTGAGTGAACAAAGTCAGACACAAAAGAACACAAACTGCATACTTCCATTTCTATAAAGTTCAAAAGTAGGTAAAACTAATCCACAGTGTTAGAAGTTGGAATAGTTGTTACCTTTGTGGGAGGTGTTGACTGGGAATGGGCATGGTGCTTAGAAGTTTCTGCATCTGTATCTGTGTAGCAATTTCCTGTGTTTATACATATACATGAAAACATTGAGCTGGAGCATAGAGATTTGGACACATTACAACTTTTAGTTATATCTCAATTTTTTTTAAATGTAGGGAAGTTGAGAGTCAGTCCCCACTTACTTGCTCCCATGGGTTGATAAAAAGTTTATGAGTGGGCTCTGAGTGGACTGGAGTTTAGGGGCAATGACTGAAGAGAGCTTGGTGTAAGGACCAGTCCCCATCTTTAGACAGCTGGATAGGGAGCCCACTCTAGGAAGAATCCACCCTTATGTATTTGTTTCTCCCTCAAGGGCCTCGCACACAAAATGCTAGAGAACAAGAAAATGCACTCAGAGTGCACAAATTTGATGCTTGATATAGAATGTCCTATGAGGATTTAAAGAATTTCCATTTAACCTTTAACTAGACTCATCAAGAAAAAAGAGAGAGTACACAAATAAATAAAATAAGAAATGAAAGAGAAGTAAAAGTGACACCAAAAAAATACAAAGGATTGTAAGAAAATATTATGAACAACTATAGGCCAACAAATTGGACAATATGAAAGAAATGGATAAATTCCTAGAAACATACAATCTTCCAACACTAAATCAGGAAGAATCAGAATCTGAATAGAGAGATCAACTAGTGTAATTGAAGCAGTAATAAAAAAAACTTACAAACAAAAGTTCTGGATCAGCTGGCTTCACAGGTGAATTTTTACCAAACATTCAAAAAAGAATTAATGCCACTCCTTCTCAAAGTATTTGAAAAATTCTAGAGGAGGGAAGATTCTCAAGCTCATTTTACAAGGCCAGCATTATCCTAATTCCAAAACTAAATAAAGACACTACAGAGAAAGAAAATTATAGGCCAATTTCCCTGATGAACACAGATGCTAAAATCCTCAACAAGATATTAGCAAATCAGATTCATCAATACATCAAAAAGATCATACACCATGGTCAAGTTTCATTTATGCTAGGGATGCAAGGTTGGTACAATATTTGCAAGTCAATAAACATGACTCACCACATAAACAAAATGAGGGTTAAAGCCACACGATCATATCAATAGATGCAGAAAAAAGGTTTGATAAAATCTAGCACCTATTTATGATAAAAACTCTCTGCCACATGGAAATACAGAGAACATACTTCAATATAATAAAGGCCATATAGGACAAACTCACAGCCAACATCATACTCAATGGGCAGAAACTACAAGCATTTCCCTTAAGATCAGGAACAAGACAGGGATATCTACTTTCACCACTTTTATCAGCATTTACTGAAGTCCTGGCCACGGCAATCAGGCAAGAAGTAAAAGGCATCCAAATTGGAAAGGAAAGAGTAAAACTATCATTATTTGCAGATGACATGATACTATATATAGAGAACCCTAAATATTCCATCAAACTGTAAGAACTGATAAATCAATTCAGTAAAGTAGCAGAATACAAAATAAATATCAAGAAATCAGTTGTGTTTGTATACACCAATAATGAACTATCAAAATGGGAAACTAAGAAAACAATCCCATTTGCTATTGCTTTAAATACAATAAAATACCTAGGAATAAATTTAACCAGGGATATAAAAACCTATACTGGAAAATTATAAGATACTGAAGAAAGAAGCTGATAAAGATACAAATAAGTGGAAACATATACTGTGTTCATGGACAGGAAGAATTAACATCATTAAAATGTTCATACAACCCAAAGCATTCTATAAATTCTATGCAACTCCTATCAACATACCAGTGAAATAGTCTTCCAGCCAAGATGGAGGTGTAGCTGGATGCACTGTGCCTCCTCTCACAGCCAAGATTAGGGACTACAAAAATATAGAACCAAAAAAAGAAAACCCAACCAGGACAGAGGGACGATTGAATTGCGTGGGAGTCTAATGGCAATCCACCCAGAGCAGCGACTGAAGGAGGCCCCACCACTGGAGGTGGCCCTGTGACCAAAGGCAACCAAAAGATCAGAAGTGGCCCTGCAACCATGGTGGCCGAGAGACCGGAGGAGGCCCCATGACTGGGGGCGGCCGAGAGACCGGAGGAAGCCCTGCAACTGGGGGGTGGCACTGCAACCGGAAAAGGCCCTGCAACCGAGGAGGCACTGGGACTGGGAGTGGCCCTGCAACCCAGGGCAGCCCCACAACTAGGGATGGCTGAGCAAACAGGGAAGGCCCTGAGACCAGGGACAGCCAAGCGACCAGAGGCAGCCCTGGAACCGTGACGGGAGGTGGCTCTGCAACCGGCAGCCCTGCGACCAGAGCACACACCTGTGAACCTAGCTGAAACAGTGGAAGCTGTGAATACCAAGATACCCAAAGGAGACTGCACCACTGAATTTCACAGGTATTCTACCACAGAAGTTCACACCATAAACCCAGGGAGCCAGAACAGATCAACTTAAGAAGCTGAGACTGACAAGAAGAGTCTCACAAACAATGGGAAGACAAAGAAACAAACCCCAAATGAAAGAAAAGAAGAAAGCGCCAGAAAAGAATGCTAAATGAAATGGAGGCAACTCAACTATCAGATTTTGAGTTCAAAGCAATGGTTGTCAGGAAGTTACAAGAGCTCTCAAAGAGCTATCAGAAACTACAGGGAAGCTACAATGAACTCACTGCAAACTATATCAGCGTGAAAAAGGAAATAGAAACCATCAACAAGGGCTAAGAGGAAATGAAGAACACAATTTCTGAACTGAAGAACAGAGTGGAAGGACTGAAAAGCACAATCGATAAAGCAGAAGATTGGATCAGTGAGTTGGAAGACAAAGTAGAAAAAAACACCCAGAAAGAGCAAGAAAAGGAAAAGAGACTCAGAAAGAATGAAGAGGGATTAAGAGAAATGCAAGGCAATATGAAACATCATAATATCCGTATAATAGGGATTGCAGAAGGAGAAGAAGAAGAGCAAGGGATAGAAAACCTATTTGAAAAAGTAATGAGGGAAATCATCCCTAATTTGATGAGAAAAAACTCACACAAATCCAGGAAACACAGAGAGTCCCAATCAAGAGGAACCCAAAGAGGCCCACTTCAAGACACATCATAATTAAAATGGCAAAAAGTCCAAGACAAAGAGAGAATCTTAAAGGCAGCAAGGGAGAAAAAGGAAGTAACATACAAAGGAGTCCTGATAAGGTTAGCAGCTGACTTCTCATTGGAAACACTCCAAGCCAGAAGAGAATGGCAAGAAATATTCCAAGTAATGAGAACCAAAGGGCTGCAACCAAGACTACTTTACCCAGGAAGGCTTTCAATCAAGATAAGGCCAAATAAGGAACTTCCCAGACAAAAGAAGTCTAAAAGAATACACCTCTACCACACCAGTTCTGCAAGAGATGCTAAAGGGACTGCTTTAAGGAAAGGAAGGAAGAGAGAGAGAGAGAGAGACATAGGCATGAAAATGGCAATGAATCAGTACCTATCAATAATAACCTTAAATGTAAATGGATTAAATGCTCCAATCAAAAGACAAAGAATAGCTGAATGGATAAAAAAGTATGATCCACACATATGCCGTCTACAAGAGACCCACCTCAGGACAAAAGACCTACACAGACTCAAAGTGAAGGGCTGGAAACAAATTTTCCAAGCAAATGGACAGGGAAAAAAAGCCAGGGTAGCGATACTCATATCAGACAAAATAGACTTCAAAAGAAGGGCCATAAAGAGAGACCCAGAAGGTCACTTCATAATACTCAAGGGAAGAATCCAGAAAGAAGATATAAACATTGTAAATACATATGCACCCAACATAGGAGCACCTAAATACATCAAGAAAATCTTAGAGGACTTCAAGAAAGATATTGACAGCAACACAATTACAGTAGGGGATTTTAACAACCCATTGTCAAAAATGGGCAGATCTTCCAAACAAAATATCAATAGATACTGTGGCATTGAACAACACTCTAGATGAAATGGACTTAAGTGATATATAGAGAGCTCTTCATCCCAAAGATACTAAATACACATTCTTTTCTAATGCACATGGAACATTTTCAAAGATAGACCACATAATAGGACACAAAACTAGCCTCAACAAATTCAAGAATAATTGAAATTATACCAAGCATTTTCTCTGACCACAAGGGACTGAAACTAGAAACCAACCCTGATGGGAAAAACCCAAAATCCTCAAAATCATGGAGATTGAATAGCATGTTATTAAACAATGAATGGGTCAAGAATGAAATTAGGGAAGAAATAAAAAAGTTTCTGGAAACAAATGAAAATGAACTCACAACAACCCAAAAGTTATGGGACACAGCAAAGGCAGTCCTCAGAGGGAAGTTCATAGTGATAGAGGCCTACCTAAAAAAGATAGAAATATTTCAAACAAACAATCTAACCCTATGCCTACAAGAACTTGAGGAACAACAACAAAGACAGCCCAGAGAAAGTAGAAGGAAGGAAATAACCAAGATCAGAGCAGAATTAAATCACATAGAGACTAAAAGCACAATTCTAAGGATCAATGAATCCAGGAGCTGGTTCTTTGAAAAGATAAACAAAATCAATAAGACTTTAAGCAGGCTCATCAAGAAAAAAAAAGAGAGAAGACCCAAATAAACGCAATCAGAAATGAAACAGGAGAGATTACAACTGACACCACAGAATACAAAGGATTGTAAGAAATTACTATGAACTGTATGCTAAGAAATTTGAAAATGTAGGTGAAATGGATGAGTTTCTAGAAAAATATAATCTTCCAAAACTCAATGAA
>PVKU01017090.1:0-12471 GCA_004027475.1 Anoura caudifer | reverse complement strand
CGTATACAAGACCTCCCTTCCTGGAAACTCTTTACCTCTTAGGTAAAAGTTTTTTGAAGTAAGACAATACAAAACATTCCTTTCAAGAATAGCACGAGAAATACCACACATTTTGCTGCGTGTGTGTACATTTGCACAGAATGAGTAGAAACATCTTTAATGCTTGTTTGAAGGACAAGAAACTAGGAAGATAATAATGGAGCTGAACCAGAGGCAAGACCTGTGAGATACACTATGTAGGGAGCTAGAGGATTTCAAACACGAGGGAGGTTGAAAGGCACTTGGCACTGGCGGGGAGTTGCAAAAGTTGAGATGCCCAGAGCAGGGTTCTTTTTTATTTCTTTAAATTTATTTTATTGATTATGCTATTACAGGTGTCCCATTTTTTTCTCCCCACTACCACCAGCATTCTCCCCCTTAGTTCATGTCCTTGGGTAGTACATATAAGTTCTTTGTCTTCTCCGTTTCCCATACTAATCTTAACCTCTCCCTGTCTATTTTCTACCTGCCATTTATGGTTTTTACTCCCTGTACCTTTTGTCCTATTCTCCCCCCTCTCATTCCCCACTGATAACCTTCCATGCGATCTCCATTTCTGTGATTCTGTTCCTGTTCTAGTTGTTTGCTTATGTTGTTTTTGTTTTAAGATCAGTTGTTGATAGTTGTGAGTTTGTTGTCATTTTATTGTTCATATTTTTTATCATCTTTTTTCTTGTATATGTCTCTTTAACATTTCATATAAAAAGCGCTTGGTGATAATGAACTACTTTAACTTGACCTTATCTAGGAAATACTTTATCTACCCTTCCATTCTAAATGTTAGCTTTGCTGGATAGAGAAATCTTGGATGTAGGTCCTTGCTTTTCATGACTTTGAATAGTTCTTTCTAGTACCTTCTTGTCTGTATGGTTTCTTTTGAGAAATCAGCTGATAGTCTTCTCAGAACTTCTTTGTAGGTAACTGTCTCCTTTTCTCTTGCTACTTCTAACATATTCTTTACTTAATTTTAATCGTGGGTAACTTAATTATGAAGTGCCTTGCTGTGTTTGTCCTTGGGTCCAATTTCTTTAGGACTCCCTGGGCTTCCTAGATTTCCTGGAAGTCTATTTCCATTCCCAGACTGGAGAAGTTTTCCTTCATTATTTTTTCAAATATGTTTTCAACTCCTTACTCTTGTTCTTCTCCTTCCAGCACCCACACGATTCAGATGTTAGAGTGCTTAAAGTTGCCCCAGAGGTTGCTAGGCCTCTCCTAATTTTTTTGAATTCTTATTTCTTCATTCTGTTCTGGTTGGATGTTTATTTCTTCATTTTGTTCCAAATTGTTGATATGAGTCCCAGTTTACTTCCCTTCACTGTTGGTTCCCTGTATATTTTGCTTTATTTCATTCCATGTAGCATTCATTTCATCCTTCATTTTGCAACCAATGTCAATGAATTCTTTGAGCATCCCGATTGCCAGTGTTTTGAACTCTGCGTAAGATAGGTTGTCTATCTCCTAGTTGCTTAGCATTTTTTTCTGGCATTTTGATCTGGGCCATATTTCTTTGTCCAGGCACCTCTTAAGTTGTAAGGAGGAAGAGTCTTAGGTATTCACCAGGGCAGGGCAACCCTCTTTGCTGTGTTGTGGCGCTTTCTGTGGGAGAGAGTTAGAGAGGGAACAATGCCACTCACTTGGTCTGCTTTAGCCCCACTTTGCAACCAACTCTCCTGTGAGAAGGAGTTTCTCCCACAGTGGCAAACCCCACAGTGTTTTACAGATAGAGGTTTTGAGTCTTCAGTTTCCTGGTCATACAGCCCCCCCTTGACTTCATGGTTATCTGCCTTGAGCACATCATCCCACCACCTTGGCTCCCTGTCGCCACACTTGCTACAGGTCTAGATGAATGTTTCCTTAACTCCTTGGTTGTCAGAGTTCCATGCAGGTTGATATTCTGGCAGGACTGATTGTTTGGGTTGTTTTTTTTTTTTTTTTAATGAGTTGTTATCCACTTTTGGTTGTGCACGAAAGCAAAGCATTTCTACCCATGCCTCCACCTTGGCTGCAACTTCTTCCACATCTTTTTCAATCGATAAAGTAGCACATTCCTGAAGGCTGATATTATTGCATACATGGGCATGCACTTCCTCAGGCTCCTGCACTCCTGGAGGGGGAAGAGATGAGTTATGAGTTGGGAACAGGAACTCTAGAATCAGTCTGCTCCACCGAAACCCCACCTGGGTGGGACAGACGCTTACGTTGGGGCACCTTTAAAACCCAAAGACCAACACTCACTGAAAGGAGGATCTTAGCTCAGCCCAAGGAAGGAGCCAGCTAGGAAGTGAGTCTCCTACCGTTGGGTCCTGAGACTCAAGGTCAGCGTGCCCCTGGCACAAAGGACCTAGGGAGTGGGCTGGGGCTCAAACCTCAGACCTCAGTCCTGACAGCTGGTAAAGCAGGAGAGGCACCTTCTAAGGCTCCGGAGACGCACTCTCCTGGGCCTCCCATCACATACCTGGGCCACCTTGATCCAGTGCTCCACCACTTTGGCCCTGTCCCTGGCCTTCATGCTTGGGTCTCCAAGGCAGGTGGTGATCACACAGGTGACCAGGGAGTTATACTGTGTGACGGTGGCACTGACAGTACGTGCCTGGTGCTGTCTTCCAGGCTTGACCTTCGGGGTCCAGACAGAGCCCAGGCACTGATGGGGCAGCACCTGCTTGAATAGCTCTTGGGGAGAAAGGGGAATGTCATCCAGCCCAAACTCACTCTAGCTCAGTGTCCCTAATGCTCTCAGGGATCACAATGGTCAAAATGAAAGCTCAGGAAGCTGAGGATGTGGCATGATCCATGTGGGCCTCTCTGGGATCCATTCTCTATCTAATGAGGGCACCAAGCACTGGATGACCCAGGACCCAAGTCTGGTAGGGAAGGGACAGGAGCATCTTCACCAGCCCATCCTCACTGCCTCCAAGTTCCAGGATTCAGCTCAAGTGTGTTTATCCTAAGGGGGCATCTTCCAGCATCCTGATCAGTGCTGAGCTCCGAATTCCTGTTCAGTGCACATTTCCCTGAGGCCGCTACAACTACAGGCTTTGTTTCTCTCCCTGGGACTTAAGTACATATCCGGTGCCTAATCAGGGCTGAAGTTACTGAGCCCCATGGGAAAGTGGTTGATCAACCCATGTACCTCGCTGCCCAAAGCCAGCTCCCCTCCTCACCTAATGCACCAGGACCCACCCAGCTTTCTGTGAGATGCTACACTCTGGGCAGCAGGTCCTCTCAGTATCCATGCACACTGTCCACTGGTAGCCAGGGGAGTCTTAGGCATTGATAAAGTTGCCCTGACCCATGGGTGGTGTGTGGTGATGCTGTGATTTGCGTCCAGGTCACAGGAGTGTGGGTCAGGAACAGGCAGGGGGGTCGCTGTCAGCAGAAGGAAGGCTTGTCCCCCCATCCTGAGAGGCCCACTGCTCACCACGCCCATCCCTGTTAGTTGCTCTGCTACCAGCCTGGGAGGGAAGGTCAGGATGTTCCTCTTCTCCTCCCTCACAAGGGGCTCAGTGGTCACAGCCCCTGGTTTGTCCATTCCTGGGGATGGACTTGGCGGTCCAGCTGGCTCCAGCTCACGAACTGGCCTGGGGGCAGAAGGTGGGGCTGGTGCCTGGCCCAGGGCTGATGGAGGGGCTGGTGGAGGTGACACAGGTTTCAGCACTAGCTCAGGTGGGGCAGGATCTGGGCCTGGGGCAGGCCCTTCCAGTGGCACTGGAGTGCTCTGGAGGTCAGCAGGTGGACCTGGATCAGGGAAAAGAGACAGGTTCACACACATGCCTGACTTACCTGTGCCTTTCCAAAGAGGGAAATGAGCCACTTCCTTTGGGGAACTCTGGCCATTATATGCCCTTTCACACCCCAATCCCCACACCCAACACCCCAATAGTCTTAGAAGACTGCAGTCCCCTCACCTTCCAGCTCTGCCTCATTGGGCTCTAGATGCTCCAGTTCTACCCAAAGAGTCTGGAAGTGGCTCACCAGGTTTGCAGCAGGGAAGCTGACCGCCACAAAGGCCTGCTTCAGAATGAGCCAGGGATACAGTAGGGGGTGGCCCAAGTATCTTATCTGGTCTGGCCAGCTTCCCAACACAGAGCAAGGGTTCTGGGGGGAGGTAGGTGGGCAGCAGATCAGACTCCTGGCTTTTCCTTCCAGACAACCTTCCATGGCATCTGGTTTAAACTTGGGCCTTCATGCCTGCCCCACCCATCCAGGGGACAGCCCAATGCCACACTGGGGCCCTGTGGTTTCCCTGGGAACAGCAGTCCTGGTGAAACAGCGGGTTGAACACAGAGTGTGTGTGGTCTCTTTTTCCCACTGACAGCTCTCTTGAAGGTCCTGTACCCAGCCAACCCTTGCGTTCAATGCACCTGGGCATCTGGAGTGAGGACTGAGACAGACTTGTGAGCAGGGCTATGGAGAAAAGCAGGCAGAGAACGAGGGTTCTGTCTTGGGATAGGGAATCTAAGGGACAAATAATCCCAGCTTCCCCACCTGTTCTAGGGGCCCTGAGACCCCACCCACAATTCTCTTTAACTTCTGCCTTCTGGAGTGGAAGCCACCAGACCTCAGCACCCCCTTAAGAATCAGCAGAAATGTATGTTCAGGGTTTTGCCAGGCCCTATCCACACACAGCCCCCATCCTGTAGACACAGGACTCCTTCTTGTTAGACATAACAACACTCACTTTTTTATTTGTTCTTTTGGTGTGTCATACTGGTCATTATATGGAAATATGGCTTTAGTTGTACAGCAGACATTGATGGCAGCAGATCCAGTGGATGAGGGATAGGACCTGACAATGATGTGACTGTCAGACTCTCCTTCCCGGACTGAGGCTTAGAGATTGAGTCTGCTTCATTCACTGAATAATGCTAAGTGTCTCCCAAAGTGTCTGCTGGTAGTGAGAGATTAAAATACATTGTCGAGGACATGATCCCCATTCAGATCCATCTCCCATGTGAGAGTGGGCCTGCTGCTGCCTCCACTGCCCGGAGAACCCTAATCTGGTGACACCAGGGATCGAGATGAGAAGCATCTGGGTGGAGTCTCAGACTGCTTGACAGGTTGTTTTCCATGTGCTTTTCCAAACTCAGAAATGCCACAGGCCACTGATGGGTGAGGCTGGTGACTTTTCATGGAGGCAAGAGAAACAAGTGCCATGAACCACCACAGCGAGTCATCAGCCCTTCCTGCAGAGCCAGGCAGCTGCTAAGACCTGCCGAGGCTGGTCTCCAAAGTAGTCACTGCAAACACCTGTGAGGTTTATCCTCTACCACCCCAGCTTTCAGAGGAGCACACTGAGGCTCAGATAAATGTGGTGAACTTTTAAAGACACACAGCTAGCGGTGGGCAGAATCAGCGCTGTGCCAAAGAGGGTGCATGGGTTCACCTGGGAAGCAGCTGCTCCACGAAGTGGTGGGCTCTGGAGGAGGCCAGGTGGGTGGACATGCAGGTGGAGATGTGGCAGGTGTATCCACCCAGCAAAGCCGGCACCACAGATGCCGTCACCTTCCCCTTGCGCCTTCCAGGAGGGCCCATATACTGCAGGCCTCCCACAGGTCATGTGTTCACTCAGGTGCATGCTGAGTGGGACAAAGAAGGGACAGACAGTCAGCGGCATCCCCATGGTACACCAGGAGCACTGAGGTCTGTCTCAAGCTCACCGGGGAACTCCCAGGCCCTTGTGGACATGGAGAGAAGAGACACAGCAGTGCCCTCGCAAACATCTGTAGGTTTTAAAAGGTCCATTTAGGTTTGGTGGGCGGGTGTGGGCTGCATGAGTTCAGTTGTACTCTCTAGGCATTTCTTTAGCAGAAGAACATCAGTCCTCCTTGTATCAATTCTGTGTTAAGATTGTCCCCTCGAGTCCTCAACAGAAATCTCCGTCATAGGGATGAGAACACAGAGGCTTTGGGATGTCAAACGTCTTCTCAGTGTCATGCGGGTCAGAACTGAGAAGAGTCCTGTGTGACGTTCCCTCCAGCTCCCTCAGCCTTCTGACGTGGATGGAGAATGTCTGGGGAACCGTGCCCCTCCCCAGTTTGCACATAGTGCACAGGATAGACACGGTCCATGAAACTACTGCACTTCAAAACAGACACTTAATTTCTCCTCCATTGATTGAAAGGGTGTTTGAGACCCTCACTGTAAAGATTCCAGATTCTGCAAAGTGGGAAAATGCCTGGAGACCCCAGACTGGACAGTGCGGATCACAGGCAGGCATCTGGGCAGCAGCCTCGGGGAGGAACAAATCCATGTGGCAGGTGAAAAGCTGAGAGGTGACTCAAAGTACCAGGGAGGGGATTACAGGTCAAGGAATGCTGGGATTGCCTTGGACAACTTGTCGTCAGATGGGTCAAAACGGACAAGACTGAGGAATCCCCGGGCCAGGCTGGGTGCAAGGCAGCAGCTATCCTGAGAGACTGCTGTTGGCACTGTCCCTGCTGTAGCATCTTCCATTTGGAGTCTGTCTACGACTGTTACATTTCACAATGCATGTCCTTCCACCAGCAGTCCCATCATCCCTGGCCACATACCTCCACGTGGGGACAGTATATCCCAAATTCCAGACTTTGTAACCCGTGGAACTTCACTACATGCCTGTGTTAGGACTTAGGGTCTTTGAGGAAGGAGTGAAACTCAAGTTCACTGGGTGGGACCTGATGCAGAGTGACTGGTGTCCTTTGAGGAGGTGAGGAGGACACATGGAGCACAGAGGGAGTCTATGTGACTCAGAGATAGCAGACAGCCATCCACAAGCCAAGGAGAGGCCCCTCCAGAGAAGGCACCCCTACCGACATCCTCATCTCTGCCTCTAGCCTGCTGAACTGTGAGGGAAGGAATGTGTGCTGTTCACGCCTCCTGTCGTGGTCCCGGGTCACAGCAGCCTGAGCAAACTAACCCAGTCCCCTGGCACACACTTCAGTGTTCGCCGTAGCACTGCTGAAATGGCCCCTGAGCTGAGTTTCGCCGAGGCCCAGCAGCACTGGGAGGCTGCATCGCTTGGCCAAGGTCCTCCCTTATAAAACAGTAAGAACATCAGTGAAGCCACAGCTTCAGGCCTGGCAAGGCCTTGTGGTACGTTGCGTGGGTGACAAGCAGCAGAGAAACATATAGAAGAGCTTCATGCCACCCTCCCCTTGTCCGTGGATAAACCATGACGATATGTGTGAGGATGCGTAGACTGGGAGACAGTCTGCAAGGACAGTGGAGACTGCTCCCCAGGATCCCTGGGCCGGTAGTTAAGGCAACAAAACAGCAAAATGCAGATGTGCTCGTGCTCTGCTGTGAAGTGAAGCAACGCACCTTTTTCTCTAATATTCCCACAAATACTCAAGGAGTGTCTGTACCACCCGTGGAGCTGGTGGGAGGAGTGGAGGTCCAGGTTGCGTGTGCACGGGACCATGGGACACTCCACTGGGGAAGCCCTGCAGGGCCCCAGGGGGGTTCCCAGCCTTGAGTCTGCATCGTGTCCCTCCCTGCTCATCCTGGGGTCCTGGATGCGGATACACCCTTTGCCTTGTTACCATTCACATGGTTCATTGCTCAGGTTTTCTAGCAGAGAGGTGGGGCCTGAGAGCTTTCTGGGCCACTGGCCTCATTCTGAACACTTTGGAGATCCAGGGCCCCATTTGTCTCATTGAGGACACAGCGGATCTGGTCGGGTTTTGGATTCCGGAAAGATTTTAATGTTTTAGTGCCTGCCTTGTTAATGTCATCTGGATTACTGAGGGTTCTTCAGAGGAACAAAAAGAGACAGAGAGAGAAAGAGAGAAAGAGAAAGAAAAGAACTTATTATAAAGAGGTAGCCATCATGATTATGGATCAGGACAGGACCTAAGACCTCCTATGTGGCAAACTAGAGACTCAGGAGTACGCAGGAAATGTAGAAGAGGCCAAGAAGGTTTCCCTTTCCTGTGTGATGGTCTGGATTTTTGTTCTATTCAGGCCTGCAGCTCATTAAGTAAGGCCCAGCCACCTACTTAGGAAGGGCACCTTCTGTACTCATTTCATCTCCATCTAGAAACACTCTTACGGACCACCCAGATAAAGTTTATCCAAATACCAGGGAATGCATTGGTCCAGACAAGGTGACAAAAAAAATTAACCATCATACCATCTACTACAATGTCCACAATTATATCACCTCTGGTTGCAGTTTTTATGTGAAACTGTGTTCTCGGTAGGGAGAGTATAGGCAGGAAAATGAAGCCAAATGATATGAATACTATGCGTGGCTGACAATTTCTTCCTAGAAGAGAGAACTTTACTCTGGTTCTCCCTTTCACACAATTATCGCAATTCAGCCTCCCAGTGCTGCTGGGCCTCGGTGAAACTCAGTTCAGGGGCCATTTCAGCAGTGCTACGGCGAACACTGAGGTGTGTCCCAGGGGACTGGGTTAGTTTGCTCAGGCTGCTGTGACCCGGGACCACGACAGGAGGCGTGAACAGCACACATTCCTTCCCTCACAGTTCGGCAGGCTAGAGGCAGAGATGAGGATGTCGGTAGGGCTGCCTTCTCCGGAGGGGCCTCTCCTTGGCTTGTGGATGGCTGTCTGCTATCTCTGAGTCACATGGACTCCCCTCTGTGCTCCATGTGTCCTCCTCACCTCCTCAAAGGACACCAGTCACACTGCATCAGGTCCCACCCCAGTGAACTCAAACTTCACTCCTTCTTCAAAGACCCTAAGTCCTAGCACAGGCATGTAGTGAAGTTCCACGGGTTACAAAGTCCTGGAATTTGGGATATACTGTCCCTAGGTGTCAGTACGTGGCCAGGGGTGATGGGACTGCTGGTGGAAGGACATGCATTGTGAAATGTAACAGTCGCAGACAGACTCCAAATGGAACAGGCTGCAGCAGGGACAGTGCCAACAGCAGTCTCTCAGGATAGCTGCTGCCTTGCGCCCAGCCTGGCCCGGGGATTCCTCAGTCTTGTCTGTCTTCAGCCATCTGATGACAAGCTGTCCAAGGCAATCCAGCGTTCCTTGACTTGTAATCCCCTCCCTGGTACTTTGAGTCACCTCTCAGCTTTTCACCTGCCATGTGGATTTGTTCCTCTCCGAGGCTGCTGCCCAAATGCCTGCTTGTGATCCCCACTGTCCAGTCTGGGGTCTTCAGGCATTTTCCCACTTTGGAGAATCTGGGACCTTTACAGTAAGGGTCTCAAACACCCTTTCAAGTCAAGGGAGGAGAAATTAAGTGTCTGTTTTGAAGTGCAGTAGTTTCATGGACCGTGTCTATCCTGTGCACTACGTGCAAACTGGGGAGGGGTAAGATCCTCCAGACACGCTCCATCCACGTCAGAAGTCTGAGGGAGCTGGAGGGAACGTCACACAGGACTCTTCTCAGTTCTGACCTGCATGACACTGAGAAGCCATTTGACATCCCAAAGCCTCTGTGTTCTCATCTCTGTGACAGAGATTTCTATTGAGGACTCAAGGGGACAATCTTAACACAGAATTGATACAAGGAGGTTTGATGTTCTGCTAAAATAATGTGTAGAAAGTGCAACTTAACACAACCACCCACCTGCCTGCCCACCAACCTTAAAGGGTCCTTTTAAAACCTATGAATGTTTGGCAAGGGCACTGCTGTGTCTCTTCTTTCCATGTCCCCAAGGGCCTGGGACTTCCTGGGTGAGCCTGAGACAGACCTCAGTGCTCCTGGTGTATCATGGGGATGTCGTTGACTGCCTGTCCCTCCTTTGTCCCACTGAGCCAGCACCCGAGTTAACTCGGGTCCTGTCGGAGACCTGCAGGATGGGGGCACTCTGGGGAGGCCCACGGCAAAAAGTGACAGCATCTGTGGTTCCAGCTTTGCTGGGTGGATACACCTGCCACATCTCCACCTCCATGTCCACCCACCTGGCCTTCTCCAGAGCCCACCGCTTCATGGACCAGCTGCTTACTAGGTTAACCACTGCCCTCTCCGTGGAACAGTGCTGACTCTGCTCAACGCTAGTGTTGTGTCTTGAAAAGGTCACCACATGTGTCTGAGTCCCAGTGTGCTCCTCTGAAAGCTGGGGTGGTAGAGGATAAACCTCAGAGGTGTTTGCAGTGACTACTTTGGAGACCAGCCTTGGCAGGTCCTAGCAAATGCCTGGCTCTGCAGGAAGGGCTGCTGACATGCTATGATTTTTCATGGCACTTATTTCTCTCACCTCCTTGAAATGTCACCAGCCTCACCCACCAGTGGCCTGTGGCATTTCTGACTATGGAAAGATACATGGAAAATAGCCAGTCAAGGAGTTTGAAATCCACTTAGCTGATCTTTGTCCTTGCTTCAGGTGTAGCCAGATTAGGGTTCTCTGGGGTGGTAAGGGGCCCCGGGCCCACTCAGATCTCTGGGATGGTTCTGGCCCAAGTTGATTTGTTTGGCAATGTGCATTAAGTGCTTGCAGCCAGCAGGCACATTTGAGGACACAGAGCGTTAATGAATAAATGGAGCAGACACGATCCCTAGGCCTCAGTTCCGGTGAGTGAATGGGACAGTCACACTAGACATCATTCGCAGGTCCTTTCCACCATCCAGACCTGATTGCATATGGGTCTTCTCGACATCTGGAGGCCTACCTCATTAAAATGACCAAGGAGACACACCACAAAACCAGACAAAACCGTGAGTGGCCTTGGGGTCCAGAGGAGGGTCTCCTGGATCTGGAAAGTTGGGATTATAGTTGGACAGGGCCGGGCAGAACTGTGATCTTACATGTCTACTGATTGCCAAGGGTGGGCTGAGTTCTGGTGGCTTCCACTCCCAGGGGTCAGGGGTCAAGGATAATTGTGGATGGGTCCCAGTCCTCGTAGAACCAGAAGGGTACTAGAATGAGTTGTGCTCTAGACTCCCATGTGCACCAGAGACCCATCGTGCTCTGCCCACTTTTCTCCACACCCATCTCACCTGACCCCCGCTGGCAGGCTCAGAGCAGGATTGTGGTGAGCAGGCTGCTCACGAGTCTGTCTCAGGCCTCAGTCCTGATGGCCAGGTGCATGGAGGGCCGGAGTGGGCCGGGTACAGGACCCTCGGGAGAGCTGTCAGTGGGAAGAAGAGACCACACACACTCTGTGTTCAACCTGTAGGATCACAAGGCCTGCTGTTCCCAGGACAACCACAGGGATCTGGGGCTGTTCAGCGATAGGCAGGGGTAGGCATGAAGTCCCAAGTTGAAACCAGGGTGCTATGGGAGGGTGTGTGAAAGGAAAAGCCAGGTATCTGAGAATGCTGCCCACCTGCCTCCCCCAGGACCCTTGCTTCTACGTTGGGAAGCTGGACAGACCAGATGAGATATTTCGTCCACCCCTACTGTATCCCCTGCTCATTCTGAAGCAGGCCTTTGCGGAGGTCAGCCTATCTTCTGCAAACCTGGGGGACCTCATCCAGACCCTTCGGCTAGAGCAGAGCATGCAGAGTCCAATGAGGCAGGGCATGAAGGTGAGAGACTGCAAACTTGGGAGATGATCAGGAGTGGGGGGTGCGGGAGGGATATAAGGCCACAGCTCCCTGAAAGGTAAAGGTTCCTTTCCTGCCTCTGGAAAGGCAGAGACAACTCAGGCCTGTGTATGAACCTGTCTCTTTTCCCTGACCCAGATGCAGCTCCAGAGCTCCAGAGCACTCCAGTGCCATGGGAAGGACCTGCCCCGGGCCCGGGTCCTGCCCCACCCGAGCTAGTGCTGAAACCCGTGTCACCTCCACCAGCCCCTCCATGAGCCCTGGGCCAGGCACAAGCCCTACCTTCTGCCCCAGGGCCAGTTTGTGAGCTGGAGACAGCTGGACCTCCCAGTCCATCCCCAGGAATGGACAAACCAGGCGCTGTTACCACTGAGCCCCTTGTAAGGGGGGAGAAGCGAAAACTCCTGACATTACCTCCCAGACTGGTGTCAGAGCAACTAACAGGGATGGACGTGGTAAGCAGTGGGCCTCTCAGGTTTGGGGAGAAGCGTTCCTTCTGCTGACAGTGACCCCACCTGCCTGTTCCTGACCCACACTCCTGTGACCTGGATGCAAATCACAGCATCACCACACACCACCCATAGGTCAGGGCAACTTTGTCAATGCCCAAGCCTTCACTGGCCACCTGTGGACAGTGTGCATGGACACTCAGAGGACCTGCTCCACAGAGTGTAGCATCAGACAGAAAGCTCGGTGGGTCCGGACCCATTAGGTAAGGGGGGGAGCTCCATGTGGGCAGCCAGGTACACAGGTCAATCATTCACTTGCCCATGAGACTCAGTAATTTCAACCCTGATTACATACCAGATGTGTCTCCAAGGGAGACATACAAACAAAGCTTGTGGTTGTAGAAGCCACAGGGAGTGTGCCCTGAACAGGAATTCTGAGCTCAGCACTGATCAGGATGCTGGGACATCATAGAATGAGGTACCCATCAGGATAAGGACAGTTCAGCTGCATTCTGGAGCCCGGAGGCAGTGAGGACAG
>PVKU01017089.1:0-12487 GCA_004027475.1 Anoura caudifer | reverse complement strand
ACTTATTTGAACAAATAATAAAGGAGAACTTCCCCAATCTGGCAAAGGAAATAGTCTTCCAGGAAGTCCAGGAAGCTCAGAGAGTCCCAAAGAAGTTGGACCCGAGGAGGAACACACCAAGGCACATTATAATTACATTACCCAAGATTCAAACGAAGGAGAGAATTCTAGAAGCAGCAAGGGACAAGGGGACAGTCACCTACAAAGGAGTTCCAATCAGACTGTCAGCTGATTTCTCAAAAGAGACCTTACAGGCAAGAAGAGGCTGGAAAGAGGTATTCCAAGTCGTGAAAATCAAAGGCCTACATCCAAGATTGCTCTATCCAGCAAAGCTGCCATTTAGAATGGAAGGGAAGATAAAGTGCTTCTCAGATAAGGTCAAGTTCAAGGAGTTCATCATCACCAAGCCCTTATTATATGAAATGTTAAAGGGACTTATCTAAGAAAAAGAAGATAAAAAATATGAACAGTAACAGGACAGCAAAGTCGCAATTATTAACAACCAGACCTAAAACAAAAGCCAACTAAGCAAACCAGTACCATAGGAGCAGAAACACAGAAATGGAGATCACATGGAAGGTTAGCAATAGGGGAGTGGGAGGAGGAGAGAGGGGGACAAGGTACACAGAACAAGTAGCATAGATGGTGGGTAGAAAATAGACAGGGGGAGGGCAAGGATAGTGTGGGAAATGTAGAAGTTAAAGAACTTATGACACATGGGCATGAACTAAAGGGGGGAATGTGGGTGGGAGGGGGTGTGCAGGGTGTAGGGTAATGAAGGGGGAAAAATGGGACAACTGTAATAGCATATTCAATAAAATATAATTAAAAAAGAAAAAGAAAAATATGCATTCGAAAAAGTGTGTGTCATCTGTTCTGTTCATGTAAAATCAGTATTTATACTGTGTGGTCTATGTGTCTCTTTTTAAAGACAGAGGGGGTGAGCATCCCACGTTGCATGGAGTAGAAGCCGAGTCCCAGGAGGACAATGCCATCTGCACACTGCTCACCCACACGCATGCTCGGGACTCTTGCACCTGGAAGGTTCCCCACCCCAGATTTCTACACTGCTGCCCCCCCCACCCTGAAACTTCCTGTTATTCAAATATCACAGTGAGGCTAGGCCTAGTCACTCTGCATAGAAGTGCACCCGCCCCAACCCCACCAAACCCCAGGCCCCCATTTGTCTCCGTTGTGTGGCTCATCCTCTGACACGCTCCCTCCACCCCCAGCCCACTACTCTGGTCCGAATGCCATGAGGGAAGAGGCTTCGGTGTTTTTTCACTACTGTATCCCTGGTGCCTACAGAGGGCCTAGCACACACTTACAATATTTAGATTTGCGAATGAATGAGTACGTGAATGAATGGAATGTCAAATATCCTACAAGGCTCATACTGAATAACAGCAGGCCCCAGTCTCCTGGCTCCTGAAGCTTCCTGTCCAAAATCCGTTAACTATTCCTTCAGTTGTGGCTTGCCCATAGCTCTCCCGGAGGTCGCAGGCACTGAGTGGATGCACCTAGGAACGGGTTAGCTTTCCTGCCACCGCCACCCCCACCCCCACCAAGCTAACCAGATGCCGAGCACACGGTCACAACGCCCCTCAAACTTTAATACCCACACAAAACATGGGAGGATCGTTTGAAAACACAGATTCTTACTCAGCAGGTCTGAGGAGGGGCCCCAGATCTGCATTTCCAGCCACTTCCCACATCATGTCAATCCTTCTGGTCCATGCACCAAACTTTGAGACTAAGGCATCACACATTGTACCAACTAGATTGGTATTAAAATTAAATCATTTTCTTAGGTCTCAAAGCTTTGACTTGGTTCAAAGCATTTGATTTTGGGTCTCGGTACTAAAACTAGCAATATTCAAAATTTTTGACAAAATAGAAGCAAGCTAACTTTTTAACTCTCACCCCCATGGAACTTCCAACGTGAACGGGCCCAGAGGACTGCTGGCCACGGCCCGGATGTGCCCGACTCTGTTCCAACAGTGCAGACACTAAGCTGGGGGCGGTGGTTGGAGGGCGGGGCTATTTATGCTTGAGGGTCTACTCTTCGCCCTGCGGTGGATGCTGTTTTGTTGCACAGGGACAGCATTTAGCCTTCTTTAACATCTGGCTCTACAACACCATTATCTAACGCATTATTGAGCCCAAACCCCTCTCTCCCTCCAGGCCTGGGTTATCTCTCTGTTATTTCTTAGGCTATAAAAGGATGGTGGTGATAGGAAAGTGAAAAAGAGCAATAGCTCCTGGCAAAGCCTACCTAACTCCCGACTCTCTTACAGCTGCAGATGAACGTCGCTCTCAGGGAGGGCAGCAGCAAGCTGCGTCATTCGCAAGGCCCTGTGCAAAATGAAAGTGCAGGACCTCTTCTTCAAAATTATGAAGAATTTCAACACTGTGACAACAAAGCATTAAACCAAGTGCTCAGCCCTTCTCAGGTCATCTGCGCACGACACCAGCCGTGGGGGAGAGACTCCGACAAGGAGAAATCCATGAATGAGGGAACTAACCTGACCTCCTCACTCTTTACCCTGATTCCCCCTCTCCAAGTGTATGTCAGAAAAGAATAGCGATGATGAAAATGGTGGCATCGTTCAAAACATCGGTGACATAAACAAATATACCCCTCTCATCTTTCACCTGCCTTTCTTTTGTTCTTTGCCAAAATATCTTGACTTTCTGATTAAGAAAAACCTAACTGGATACCACCAAGTCCAACCAGGGTGAAGCTGAACTCTGCCTGCTTTGCTCTGATTATCATGAAATGGTCGAGCTGATCCCTGATAAGGACACAGGACTGGAGGACAGGGTGTGCAACTCCAGATAACAAGCCATCAGGCTGCAAACCTCAGTGATTCACTGAGGGCTTTGTTGGCATGCATTCTGATTCAGGAGGAGGGTGTGGGGCCCAGGGGACAGTTACCCTGAGACTGAGGACCACGCTTTGAGAAGCCGAGCACTAGAACCGCCCTTTCCATTCAGGCTGCTGCTAACCTCATGGGCCTATGGAGCACCTGAAATGCGGCTTGTTCATGTGCCGTGAGTGGGCAATGCACACTGCATTTCCAAGACAGTCAAAAATAAATAAATAAATAAAGATGAAACAGTGCAATAATTTTATATTGATTTTATGTTTTGGAGACACTGGCTCAAGTAAAATATATTATTAAAGTTAATTTCACCTGTTTTTTTTTTTTTAATGCAGCTCCTAGAAAACTTAGATTGCCTACACTGCTCACTAGTGGACAGCCCCGTCCTAGCAGCTTAGCTGGAGCTTCACGTACCGTCCTCCCCACGGGACTGTAACCTCCGTGCTGTGGGAGCACGCGACGCGGGGAGGGGACAACTTGATAGCTGAGTCCATCCCCTAAGCTCTCACCACACCAAGTTTGCTTCTCTGGCTCACCTCCCCCCCAGCGCACACACACACACTTGCACACAGACACAGGCACACGTGAGCGTGGAATAGACTTGGGAACAGAGCCGTGTCTTACACATCCTTCTCTCCTCGGTGCCCAGCACAGAGCCTAATATTGAAGTAACCCACGAACGCCTCCCCCACTTACAACGTTGCTGGGCCATAGTATGAAGTCCCAGCTATCACCTGCTCTCTCAGCTACATTTCCACCCAGAAGATGGTCCCTCAGCTCATCGAGTGCTAGCCACATGGGCTCCATCAACGTCAATGGCACAAGGCTACTAGCCTGGTGCGCAGCGAATGGTAAATGTAGGTGACCCTGTTCTTGTCACCGTCACCAAGTTGACAATTAGTGCACTTCCACTAGGACCACTTTTGCCACTAGTGGCTACAACTCAGTGGGCACTTCCTAATGTCAAGGGTTGGGCTAAGCACTTCAAATGCATCATTTCATTTAATCCTCAAAAGCAATGCTATGCTGGCTGGGCATCGCGGCCATCCTCCACTCTGCATATGACTAGAGTGAGGCTCAGAGAGGTTATGAGCCTTGCCCACGTTCGCACAGCAAGCTCGCGGCAGAGACAGAACTCAAGCCCAGATCGCCAGAGCCTGTGCTTCCCACCCCTGGTCCCTATAACGCCGGCTGCCCACGCAGGACCGTCGGAGCGGTGAGGAGGAAAGAGTGGGGTTGGATGGTTTTGGGCGAATGGCGCTTACTTATATGCACACCAGGACGAGAGCATCCTTTAATTCTTTTCCTGATCTATTATGAAATATACTATTTCTCAATAAATAAGAAAATTTTAAAAAGTCACCATCCTTTTCTCCTACTAATCAGGGATCATGTAAATCTGACATGTCCTTTACACCCTAATGGGGGAAACACGTATCTCTACATATACATGGATTGTACACAAATGTGTGTGTATGAAATGTGTACACTGGATTTCATTATTAAAATACGGCATATCAGAGTAACACACAGGCAAATAGGCTTATAAGCAAAAGGGGAAGAATAATTCAAAATCAGTTACCCATGAATTGTTTTGTGGTGAAGGCACAAATATTGAAGTGATATTTGAAACACAGATTTAGTTTTTGAGTCAGTTTCAGGTTTGAAGTCATTTTATTTCCTAGTGACTTTATTCTTTCCTCATCAAAGAACTGGTTCATCCCGAAAGGAAGATTGTATGATGGCTTTTACTTCGGGGATTATCACCTGTGTGTGTGTGTGTATCTTAGTACAATTCTAAAATAACAAAGCTTTCAAATAATATGCAAACTACTTACTAAATCCATTTTGACAGAACTGTAAAAAGAACAAAGTCCTTAAAAGAGTTCTTGTAGTTCCACCAAAACAGATTTTACTCAAGTTCCCACACTAAAAATGTTGGATGAAACCCCCGAAATACTAAGATGCAAAGCGACAGAGACACAGGGATCGTCCTCACGGAGACAGCGCACTTTAAGGTCATGGTTTTGACATGAGAGTGTCACAGGCCAGCAAAACGGGCTCCCGCTTCCACTCTGCGACTAACGGCTCGTTGCTTCCAGGGCCCATTCTGCGGCAGCTTCCCCACTCTGACCATGCTGAGGCGCCCCATCGGGCAATCCGGGGGGCAGAGGGGGGCTGAGTTGGAGAGCCTGAACTCTGGTCAAATGTCAGATGTCATACCTAATACTTACTACGTTCAGTAAACATACTGGTGACTGGACGCACACCACAGTAGATCCTGTGCTTTTAAAAAGCCACAGGTACACCTTTCCCAAAGCCTCAGATGACTGAGGCACCACGTGAGGGCCGTAGCAGAAGACGAAATGAATTATTGGTGCAGATCAAATCGCCCGGAACCATCACGTGTCAACATTAATGTCAGTTCCTCAGGACCAACATATTGCTCCTTAATTACACCAGGCTTCCAAACCTGTGGTCCTTCTGACAGCTCATTTCACAGAGACGCATTT
The DNA here is from genome assembly GCA_004027475.1 of Anoura caudifer. NCBI lineage: Eukaryota > Metazoa > Chordata > Mammalia > Chiroptera > Phyllostomidae > Anoura > Anoura caudifer. The sequence goes on along the minus strand of PVKU01017089.1, from coordinate 7,089 downwards.
ATTTTGAGAGAGCGTGTGCAGCTACCAGCCTGCCCACTCCATCAAGATAAGGCTTGCCCGCGAAATCCTATTATATTTTGCTCTGGGCGGCAATTATTAAGTATCCCTCAACATACATGTCAGCACATAAGAAACTGCTCCAGGCTTTCTCTACCTTTCCGCTGCTTAAAAAAGCAGAAAACGCCATACAAAGAGTCCCTTGTGGGGCATGAGGCGTCAGAAATATTAGGTGTGCTGTGAGAGTCAAAGAGCAGCAATTCGTTCCTGAAAAGTATCAATAAACCAAGTTCCCACTGACACCTGGTAAGTCCCCAGAAAGGTGGGAAGCCCTGTTGTAAGGTTGGGAAACATCACGGAAGCAAAATGCAAAACCGCAGAAAGCTGTACTGTCCACCGTGGTTATTGTCACTTGTGGCAATGACAGCAGTTCTCCGCCTTCACTTTCCTCAATCAGGTCAAACTCGGCGTCTCGCTGTGGGGTTGCTTCCTCCTGACCCGAAGATGCCCAAGCAGGACTACCCGAGGATTTATCATCTCACGTGCCAGCACCCCAACTCCACAACTAATACGCAACCTGAACCCAGAGCCTGCAGACTGACTTCATTCACCCAATTCTTTATCTTCAGGATCCCTGGGTCTCGGCGCCCTGCTCTGACACCCCGCACTCCTGATCCACACGCATGAAAATTAAAACTAAAATCTGGGTTGGCACTTCCTCTCCTAGACCACAGACTCCTTGCGAGCAGTGTCTGGCCACCCTTTCTGTTGAATGCAAACATTCAACAAATACTTGTTGAAGAATAAATGATTTGACTCGCTTGCCTGGTTATTTTTCTACTTTTAAAAGCTAGATATCAAAACTTCATTTCATGCTTTGCCAACTGTCTGGTTCAGAAGGTGCTAATATTTTTAGGCAGTTTTACTGAAACTTGTTTACAAGTGCTTCTTCCAAAATCTGACATTAGGAAAGGCTTTTTCTCTCTCAATCTCTCTCCTTTGTTCTCTCTCTCTCAAGCATATAGAAGTTCTCTTTTAATCAACATTCTGTTTTGTATAGCTCTTCTAACTTAAATGTGTGCACATTAAAAAGTAACAATATAACACCCAACCGAGCTGAAACGTGAACACATCTGCCATTCGTGTTCTGAATGGCTAATTAATAATTCATCTCTTCATCTGGTTTGGAACATCCGCATACACTGGACCTCGCTCTAGGAGCCATGATCACGGCTCCGTCTTAGAGCATCTGTTTCAATGTTGCGCAGTGAGGAGCAAATAAAGGAAGACATTGAAAGAGCAAGTCTCTAGCCCCAGAGTGGAAACTAGAATGCATGGCACATATGTCTTATATTAGCCTTTTAAGCAGTCATTTAATCGGTGAAAGTATTATTTACACATCGGGCTTGTGTCTGTAAGACAGCTTAGCTGGGTCGGGCAAATTTACTTGAAATCGATGTAGAGAGCAAACATCACATTGATTAAACTCAACTTTGTCTATTTGTATTGTCACTACAGGCAAGTCATTCAGCCTATGAACAGCTCAGCTTTCTTGTCTATAGAGTAAGGAGGATGGCCTGTTGAGATTCTCAAGGTCTCTACCAGGTATGAGAGCCTACAGTTCTTTGTATTTAAAAGTAAGCACCATGAAAAAAAAATGCACGGTGAGTAACTGCAACTTGCACTTGTTTCCAAAACACTAAATTTGGGTTGTGCAAATATCACAAAAGCACGTCATAAAACGGAATCACTGATAACTTCTTCCCTTAAGTTATAATCCAAAAGCTATTGCCATGTAGTTAACGACATCTAGTGAAGACTTTCTGGATCTTTAACAAACTGCACTCGAGCACCCGAACCACTACGCCCTCAGGGTGTCGCCCTGCGGCGATGCAGCGGGGTAGCCTAGAGGAGCAGAAAACCTCTGCTTCTCCCAGGCACTTGCGGTCTGTCCGTGCAGAGGCGTGACTCTGGAGTTCTGACAGACCCCGAGCGAACCAGAGTACATAAGGTGACTTAGGCACAAGGGGTACTGTCACAACTAACACGGTCACAGGCAGCCTTTCCTACATTTTATTACACACCTCGAGCCGTTCTCTCCAGACTGGAAGAGTCACCACTCACATACAGGCCGTCTACACTTGATCTAGGAATGCAGGCACCGCAAACTCAGCATGTCTGCAAGCAACATGCCGAACAACCCCTTTGCACCACCCCCTCCCCAGACCCTCTCCTGGCCCTGCCCCAGGGCTCCCGCGCCCCCATGCATCATAAAGGGCACCATCATTGCTGCCCAGTGACCCGAGTCAATACTCCAGGACTCTTCCTTATATCATCCTGCAGGGGAATCAGGGCCAAAAGGCATGGACAGGCCGAGAGAGAGAAGCGTGTAGGAGACAGAATGGGGTGACCAAGTGTCCCGGCTGGCCTGGGCCTGTGCTGGCTTGAACACTGAATGTCTCACATCCCAGAAAGCTCCTCAGTCTCAAACAAACCAAGACAATTGGTTATCTTGGAAAGAAGAAAATTTGGGAGGGCAGGGATGGCCTCATGGAAGAAATGATACCCAGAAGAAGAGAAGGGGACAGACAGCATGTGCCAAGGCTCCGAATGGAGGGACATTGGCGTAGAGCTGGAGGCGTGGAGGGAGAGACGGGAACTCTGGAAAGGTAGGTGGGGGCTAGGTCTTAGAGGACGATGTGTTGGACCCGACCGCGTAAGTGCCCCAAGTTTCTCAGAGGTCAAATAGATCTGCATTTGCAGGCAGCTGCGTTGAAAGTGGACCTTAACATTCATGAACTGCTGGTGGCTTGAAGCAGGAGCTGCGCTGTCAAGGATTTCTTAGCTGTGATTTTAAGGAGAGAAGCTAGAATTTGTCTTGGGGACAAATGTTCCCTGTGTTTTGGGAGGAATTTGGTTGGGCTCTCTCTCAGTCAACTTGATGTGAAAGAAGTACACACTTGTTGTCCTTGGTATAACCTCAGACTTTTCTGAAATAATCCAGGGCCAACGGCAGGGAAGAGGAGGGCCATGCAGTGAGCCAGCCTTCCCAGTAAGAGACCTTGGACGTTAAATTCAAATGTGTCAATAACCTGATTTCAGTACTGACATCCAGGATTGGAAGAAAATATTCATCCCATCAGCCAAAAACAGTATTCCTGCCCTGAGCCACAGTCTACATTGCAGTAAAATAAGCTATTATTTTTTATAAATCCTGTGGTTGGCACATATATATTGTATTATGATACTTTTGTTGAATATGGTTATGTATAGGCAATAAAAACACTTCAAACATGGATAATTTTGGTTGCCCTATTTTGGGTTTTCCACTTGTTTAATGTATCATGAGCCCCAAAAAATGGAAGTGACCCAGATGCCACTCTGAGAGGACTTGCAAAGGGCTGCACCTCCAGCTACAGGAGGGCCTGGTGACCACTGTTGGCTTCCACCGCACTACCTTACTTATGCCCCTAATCACGCGCTACTTAGTTCTGCTTGGTTTTGAAATTTATTTTTTTAATTATAGTTTACTGATTATGCTATTACCATTGTCCTGATTTCTCCCCCTTTGCTCCCCTCCTCCCACTCCCTCATGCAATTCCCCCACCCTTGTCCATGTCCATGGGTCATGCATGTAAGTTCTTTGGCTGCTCCATTTTCCTATGCTGTATAGTACATCCCATGGATATTCACAACTACCTATTTGTCCTTCTTAACCCATTCTCCCCCTCCCTATTTTTTTTATCTTTAACCTTTATATTTTAATTATGATGTGACCTGGGATGGGCCTCTGTGTCCATCTCGTTTGGGACTCTCTGTGCTTCCTAGACTTGCATGTCTATTTCCTTCAAAAATTAGGGAAGTTTTCTTTCATTATTTTTTTCAAATAGGTTTCCAATTTCTTGCTCTTTCTCTTCTCCTTCTGGCACCACTATGAAGTGAAATGTTGGAATGCTTAAAGTTGTCCCACAGGCTGCTTACACTATCCTTATTTTTTTGGATTCTCTTTTCTTCTCATTCTGATTGGTTGTTTTCTGCTTCCTTATGTTCCAAATCATTGATTTGATTCTCAGCTTCATCTGCTCTACTGTGGTTTCCCTGTAAATTGTATTTCAATTAGTGTATCCTTCATTTCTACTGGATGTTTTTTGTGCTGTTAAGGTTCTCACTAAGTTCCTTGAGCATCCTTATAACCAGTGTTTTTGAACTCTGCATCTGATAGATTGCTTACCTCCATTTTGTTTAGCTCTTTTTCTGGAGTTTTGATCTGTCCTTTCATTTGGGCCATGTTCTTTGTCTCCTCATTTTGGCAGCCTCCCTGTGTTTGTTTCTATGTATTAATAGAGCTGCTTTGACTTCATGTCTTGGTCGCGTGGCCTAACGTAGTGAGTACCCTATATGAATCCAGTGTCACAGCCTCCCCTGTCACCTAAGCTAGGTACTTGAGGTGCACCCTTCGTATGGGCTAAGTACACACTCCTCTTGCAGTTGAGCCTTGGGTGCTGTTGGCAGGTCAATAGGAGGGATTTTTACCCAGGCCAGTCAGCTGCAAGGATTGGCTGTGACCACTTACTGCTGACCTCCATCTTCTGTGAAGGATCAGCTGTGTGGGGGCAGGGTGGTGGTGCTCCAACATGGTCTGTAGCTGTCCACTGGGCGCACTGGCCCTGGGTTTTCCCGGGTGGTGCAGGCCAAAGTCAGCCCACGCCTGTGTTTTACCTGAGCCACCCTGCCTGATTTATAAAGCAATCTGAGATGGCTGCTACTTGTGCTGGACTTGGAGATTTCCAGGCAAAGCCAAGCTGTGCATCTAGGCTGCTACTCCCAGGCCTGGTGCTTACTGAGGCTAGCTGCTGCTTATTTGAGAGGATTTAAGAAGTCGCAAAGCCATTCATAGGAACAGCAGCTTGGGTATGCCAATAAGCTGGGTGGGGTAGAGTCTCTGGGGATCTCCAAGGCAGGTCAAACAGTGTTAGCCAAGTCGATGGAATCTTAGATAAGATACCAGTCTCTGGCTCTGTTGGGGGAGGGCCCATAAATGGGACAATGGCCTCTGCTCACCTTGATGCCAGACACCTCAGCCTCCCCACTGCATGCCACTGGTGCCCCTCACGCTGCCCCCCTGGTGCTGGAGCCCAGAGGGAGTGAGTCTGAGTAGGTGAGTAAATATGTGGGTTCTTGAAGAGGAACTGGTTGGGGCTCCAGAAATTTCTTCTACCGGCTCAATCCTCGCTGGTTTTTGCAGCCAGAAGTTGTGGGAACTTATCTCCCTGGCACTGGAACCCTGGGCTGGAGCCCCTGGTGTGGGGCTGGGACTCCTCACTCCCAGGAAATCCCTCCCAAATTTTTATCCACCACACGTGGGTGTGGGACCAGCCCGTTCCACATCTGCGCCCCTCCTACCAGTCTGGATGGACGTGGCTTCTTTAATTCTGTAATTGTCAGCCTTCCATGCAACTTGATTTCTGTTGGCTCCAAGTGATGGTTGTTCTATATTTTAGTTGTAATCTGGTGTGATTGTGCCAAGAGGCAAGCCATGTCTGTGTACACCACCATCTTGGCTGGAAGTCTGGCTTTGCACTTTAGAGCAACTGAATTTTCCTAAATAGATTCTTTTGTGTCTTGTTTCTTTTACTCAACATTATGCTTTCTATTTTTTTTAATTTATTTATTTTTAGAGAGAAGAGAAGGAAGGAAGGAAGAGAGGGCTAGAAACATCAATGTGCAAGAGATACAATGATCAGCTGCCTTTCGCATGCCCCCAACTGAGGACCTAGCCCGCAATCCAGCCATGTGCCCTGACTGGGACTTGAACCAGCAACCTTTGAGTTCACAGGCCAGCACTCAAATCTACTGAGCCACAGCAGAACATTATGCTTTTTAAGATTCATCCATATACAAATGTAGTTTACCCATTTTAAACTGCTGCAAAGTATTCCGCTGCATGACTATACCTATATGATATAAATATATGAGCATATGTATTCATTGCACTGTTGATGAATATTTGTGCTGCTGTGTGTTAGCATTATGGACACTGTTTCCGTGAATATTATTGTAGTCTTCAGATAAATATATTCAGGAGTTTTTTCTGGAATACATATCTAGGGATGGAATTGCTGGATGATACGTATGTACACGTTCACCTTTCTGAGATGTCAAACTGTTTTCCAAAGAATTGAGCCCACTTATACTCCACTATCAGAGGATAAAAATTCCCCTCAAAACAGTTGGTATCATCCAACTTCTTAATTTATCACAGTTGCCAGGTATGAAATGAGCCATTCAGCTTTCCGCTTCTGTGCAAGTCCGCTCACACTTCTGCCCACTTTGTCACTGGGTTGCTTTTCTTATTATTATTGATTTGTAGGCAGTCTTTTCATATTCTGGAAACTAATTCCTTGTCAGTTACATATATTTTAAATATCTGCTCTTTTTGGAGGGGCTTTTGTCATTATAATTATAGCTCTTTAATGGGCAAAAACTTAAATTGGTATCAATTCTGTGCTTCATAGTTTGCACTTTCTGTGTCTTGTTTAAGAAATACTTTTTTGCCTTGATTCCTAGAGATATTATTCTGTATTTTCTTCTAAACATTGTATAGTTTGTACATTTCCCCTTGTTTCTTTAATGAGTCTGGAATTTATTTCTGTTTACTACATGCATATTTTGCCTGAGATAGAAATACAATTCCATTTTTTAAATATAGAAATACTTAATTCCTTTCCACGCTGACTTGTACACCAAACCACTAGAAACTGTGTTTCCATATACAGCAGATCTGTTTCTGAGCCCTTCTCGCCGATCCACCAGTTTGTTTGCAGATCGGTGTGGGAACCACTACTCATCACGTGAAGAGCAAAACTGTGAAATTAGAAACTGTCATGAGCACTCTTAGCTTGTCAGTGTCTAAAGTTAATCCGTATCTTCACGCTTTTCCTGAACAGTCAAGGACCTTAGACCAATAGAACACCATTCGTCCCCTTCCAGTCTCATCTACTGTAATCCTACGTTGTTTTCCCTTCGCAGTGCATGTTATTTTATAACCAATATTTGCTGAGATTTGGCACATATTTAGCACTTTGTTCATCT